>JAYMTP010000119.1:0-45979 GCA_036897365.1 Geranium brycei
ACTTAGTACTGTTTGGATTTTTGGAATTGTAGTTTAAGGAAAGTGTTGCACAGTTCGCTCAGGAAAACATTGCTCCTCGTGCAGCCAAGATCGACCAATCAAATTCTTTCCCCAAGGTTTGTCATTGAAACAGAACAGAAGATAAAACTTAATTAATTAATAATTTAACTAACCTGAGGTGCGGATGGCAAAGCGGCGGATTTAGCAATCCAGTCCTCGTCCCCATTTTTAATGTGGGTAGGAATTCTTTGACGGGTACGAAGATTTCTGTTTTTAGTTCTAGCCCAAAATAATGTTATAACATATTTATTTTGTATTGAAAACTATTATTTTAATTAAAAATATTAGTATTTTATTACATATGTGTATTATAAATATTATTTTTCATTAAATATGTATTTTAAAATATAATTTGTAATTAAAAAGATATATGTTTTGATATATCGTGGCGGAGCTCCGTTCTCGTCTAGATTTAGAGATTCTCCGCTCTGTTTCCGTCTGGATTCGGAGAATATTGTCATCCTAAGTCCTTAAGTGAATGAGTTTAAGGAATAACTAAAGAGTGAATCAGCTGGATGTAAACTTATGGACGCTGATGGGGGACTTCAATCTGCATGGAATCACTGCACCAGGTGCTTCAATATATAATTAATAGTCCAATTTTGTTAACTAATTAAAAAGAAGCGATGATTGTTAATTTGTTTGTTGCAGTGGAATATGGAGGACTTGGTTTGGGTTACTTGTATCACTGTTTAGCTGTGGAAGAGATTAGTCGTGCTTCTGGTTCCGTTGGTGTCTCCTATGGTGTCCATTCCAATGTCTGCATCAATCAATTGGTAACACTATTTCATAATTGGATTTCTCATATCTTTATTATACCCAAAACATCTATCTATTTGGTATATATCTTGAAAATGGGTCAGACTTTAATATGATATAATAGCTTGATTTATGTTCCATCTCTCAATTTGAGCAACACTCACATACTTTTATTCTTCTCTAAGGCAAAGAATGGGAGTTCTGCTCAGAAAGAGAAGTATCTACCCAAGGTAAAGTCTTGTAGGGATAATGACAATTTACTACACCTAATTATTTAAGAATGACACATTCATACCCTAACTAATTTCGTCTCTTTTTAGTATCCTAACTTTTTTTTTGAACAATTTACCCCTAAAATGCCTAACATACCCATGGTTTAATAAACCAGAACTAAACCAGCTTAATTTGGTTTATCTCTGATTTATATTTAATATGCAATTCAAAGGTCTCTGGTTCGATTCAATTTCTTGATCAAACCAAATTGAATCAGTTGGAGGCCAATTGAGCTGACTCAATTCAATTTGGCTGGTTTAATTGCATGAGTAGTTTAGACATTTTAGAGTAGCTTGTCCAAGAAAATAGTTAGACTACTAAAAAAGAGATAAGATAAGTTATGGTATGAAAATGTCATTTTCAGATAATAATGTGTACTAAACTGTCATTATCCCTTCCATCTATTATATCTGAGACAAACATGTTTACTCTATTGTATTATAATGAGGTTAATTGTTGTGTTGTGAAGCTGATTAGTGGAGAGCATGTTGGAGCTCTTTCAATGAGTGAGCCCAACGGTAATAAGTCATAGTAGTTATGTACAGATTTGGATGATTGTTGTTACATGTAAAATTGAGTGACCAATTAATCCATTGTTGGTTCAGCTGGTTCTGATGTTGTGAGTATGAAATGTAAAGCCGATCGTGTTGACGGTGGCTACCTCTTAAATGGGAACAAGATGTGGTGCACCAATGGCCCTATTGCTAACACCCTGGTACACTCTCAATCCCTTTTTCAATATCACTCAAAAAAGTTTCAATTTCTTGTATAAACTAACATTATAAAGTTGATCAGATTGTGTATGCAAAAACAGACATCACAGCAGGCTCCAAGGGAATCACTGCATTCATCGTTGAGGAGGGAATGTCTGGGTACGTATGCATGTACGCAGCAGAATGTTTAATGTAGTGAAATATTGCGACACTTAAATATAAAAACGCTTAATCTTGCAGATTCAGTACTGCTCAGAAATTAGACAAGCTTGGGATGCGAGGAAGCGACACGTATATATATATATTTATATTTACTTGTCATTTCTATATATTCAAAGGAAAATGACACTTTACTACACTAGTTACTATGATTGTTTCACACTCTCATTGCAGATGTGAGCTTGTCTTTGAGAAGTGCTTTGTCCCGGAAGAAAATGTTCTTGGGGAGGTCGGAAAAGGTATCACTATGCATGCTTTTGAATTTTTTCTTTCTTCTTTACACACGGATTAGGATTATACATATAATAGTTGTTTCTCAAATTTTCAGGAGTGTATGTGATGATGTCGGGGCTTGACTTGGAGAGAGTCGTGCTGGCCGGTGGGCCTTTAGGTATCATGCAGGCATGCCTCGACGTTGTTCTTCCTTATGTTCGACAGCGAGAGCAGTTTGGACGCCCCATTGGCGAATTCCAGTTCATACAGGGGAAAGTTGCTGACATGTACACAGCCTTACAATCTTCAAGGTACCAAATCAGTGAATATTCTTTCACTTCACATCTGATAATAACATCTTACTATAAATTATTCAGGGCCTATGCTTACTCCGTCGCAAGGGACTGTGACAACGGGAAAATTGATCCTAAGGTACATTTATAGTTTTCTATAATAAGTAGTTGCAGCCAGATTGGTCGTTAACATACAAAACTTATGGTTAGGATTGCGCCGGAGTCATACTTTGCTCAGCTGAAAGAGCAACTCAGGTTGCTCTGCAGGTCTGTCTACTTATTGGTTTTTAACCTTTCAATTTAGAATAAATAAATGTAAAATTGGTGTCACATATCTGTGTTTGAATTGCAGGCTATACAGAGTTTGGGTGGTAATGGATATGTAAATGAGTACCCAACTGGTCGTCTTCTTCGGGATGCCAAGATGTATGAGATTGGGGCTGGAACCAGCGAAATTAGGAGAATCGTTATTGGCCGTGAACTCTTCAAGAAGCATTAGTTTCAACTTGTCCTTTTCCCAAAATTAGGACTTGTTTTTTTTTCTTTTACAGTAATTTGGACTGCCTCGTGTGGTGAATTGTTCGAGTAATATAGTGTATGATGGTGAATCTGATTCACGGTTAAATAATATACGGCCCTCATTCGTGAGCCCGAACAAGAATAATTATTTTTTTATAAATATGTTATCAGATATAGCATATTTTCCTTTCGTTACAGTGCAAGTAGTTTTGTATTCATTTAACTCAGATAAATTCATTTTAGTGCTTGTCTCTGATCTCTGCTAGCATATCAACTATTGAGTCTCCGTGATTTTTCCCTCACTCATGAGGATTTGATTGATCGGTTGAAGAGATTGACGCTGGTTGGTGTAGGGAGCGGGTGGAGGGACTCACTACGGGATTTTTGACACAAGGAAAGCCTTAAAAATGCTTCCCTTAATAAGGGTTACGGACAACATACTATCTATAATGTGTGGTTATTACTTAAGAGCAGCGTACATGATACACTGTCATAACTAGTGGTAGTGCACATTCGTATGTATACGGCCAGTATATAACAAGGGCAATCCACTTTCTATGCTGTCAATATTATGGCAACAGACATACCAAATGTGTTCTCATATATAATATTGGCATAGTCCACTTGTGTTGCCGTTGAGGCGGTCTGTATTTTACAAAAGTTATGGATTTCAGCATATACTAAAACTCATAATTTTTTAATCAGTAAATAAGTTTCAAACATAACATTAATGAGAAATAAAAATATGATTATATTAATTAAAATGTTTGTTAAAATCTACTTTAATTCAAAATCGAATGAGGATGGAGGAGGAAGCATAGACATGTCGCCGATCTTCTTAAAATGAATTGTTTGTTTTCTTTTATTTTCCCTTGTGTCGTTCACTCTCCTATAATAGAACTCGATTTTACGCCATGAGCTCTTCAAGTGTAGTACCGTCTATTGAACTTTACGACCTTTTGCTAGACTGACGAGGCTTAGGTGCCCTCCGATCGTACCTCATGAATCCCTAGGTGACACGCCTATACTCATCGTAGTACACATCTTTCGTCAGATTTGGTTGTTGATCATCCGTCATTACAACATGAGTAATATTAGAGGGATCCGCCATTTGGGTGTGTCGATACTTCTCATACCTTCTTCACACAACACGTTAGACAAAATAAAAATAATCAATAAATAAATGTGTTGGAAGAGCTATAATATGTGCATCTGGTATAATATACCTTACCTGCACACTTCTTTATGTGCATCGACTATGTCATATTATATCCAACACACACAAATTGATATTGGGAGAGCTATAATATGTAGTAGTGTTGGTTTGAGTTGGATGAAATTAGAGTATCATCCTATTATATCCACACATATAAATTGATAGGATTAACGCGACTTGTAATATTATGGTTTGCACTTTGCACCTTTGCATTTTACAACTCTATTTTAAAGTGCATCATTTTACAATCGTAAACTTTAAAATCATTGATTTATGGATGACAAAAACCGAATCACAAAAGTGCAATCACAAGACTCCGTTGAAGATTATTATTTTTGTCGTATTAAAATGACTATCACATTTACTTTTTTTTTTTGAGAAAAGCAAATTCATTAAACGAAATCGGCAGAAATTACAGAACATAACTAAGATGGGACATTCTCCCATCGAAACTACACCCAGACTCCGACAACATAGTCCTTGCTAACACATGAGCCACCGTGATCCCTGAGCGTTTTACAAACTCCACAGACACCCGAGGCGAACCTCGTAACAACCTACGAATCTCCAAAGACTATCACATTTACTTTTCAAACAAGGATTAGAAATGCGTATAATGAAGTGCTCATGTTTAAATAGTTGGTGTGTCTGTGATTTTTATGTATCATCTTATTATCAATTGGTACATAAGTAAAAATAAAATACCATTATAATTTTTAGAATAATAATTAAAAATTTTGAAAAAGACACATATTTCTTAACTGAATATAAAATCTATGTCACTATGTGCTTATTTGTATCAAGAATTGATAAATTAAGTCAACAGCGGTCAAGTTTGGTGGTCTCATTTTCAAATTTCAACCATCAAATAGTGCACTCTTGTGTGTGTGTCTCGATCCGATGGTTAGAAAGCGAAGTAAATAGGTAAATTTAAAAGCTAAAAACAAAGTTGAAATATATATTCAAAATAGTCAGTGCGCTATAGACCAGTTGGTGAGCCGCCAGAGGCCCGGAAGGAGCAACCCATCCCCATCATTATTAAGCTGCATTGCATATAGTATAAAGGACGATTCAATTTCAATAGACCACCCAATACGTACCAATCACTAACCATTAATGGATTGGTCTACTACAAAAGACCGCATTGACTTTGAAATGGTCAACAAAAGAATCTGTTTTGCTGATCTACTCAGTCAGTCTCCCATCATATGCACATATTATATCCACAATAATTTTTTTATTAATTATATATTAGATTTATTTTGAATCGATATTAAAATTATTCAGGATAAGAGTACGAACCGTCCGAATTAGTGGAAAGTGAGTATAAACTAGTGTAAACACAACACATCTGATAGAAAGTAAGTGTGAACTGGTAGAAACAGATAGACTCAATAAAAACGCGGAAATGGTCGTGGTGTAAATTTACTGCTACGTGTCGCGCGCTGATATAAATCTCTCTAAATTAACGACTCCCATACAATT
Organism: Geranium brycei; assembly: GCA_036897365.1. Taxonomy (NCBI): domain Eukaryota; kingdom Viridiplantae; phylum Streptophyta; class Magnoliopsida; order Geraniales; family Geraniaceae; genus Geranium; species Geranium brycei. The sequence continues at coordinate 5,751 of JAYMTP010000119.1, forward strand.
TGAACGGTTCGTATTTATACCCAGTTCAAATTGAATATTTACGTGACATACCTTAACTTGTTAAAAACAATTATTTTGATTCTTTCTCGTAACAATTTTTCTCTTCTCGTTTGTTAACATAAGTCAACATAACTGAAACACATAACTCTGTCTTGTGCGACGTGTTTCCATTATTATGTTATGTATTTTCATTATAAAGTCATGTATTTCCATTATTATGTCATGTATTTCTATAACCGTGTTTCCATTATTATGACATTCATGACATTATTATGGCAGACCAAAAAAAATAAAAATATTTTTTTCTTTTTCAATATCTCATAACAGCTCTCCCTCCCATCGACGGGTAACACTTTTCCTCTAGGTTATAGAAAAATACACGTCCCCCTCATTACATTTAGGTGGTTCTCACGGGTTCTCACGCAACCCTTGGTTCTCACTTGAATGTGCCCCTATATATATGGGTGTATATATGGGTCTTATCAAAGTTTAGAGTTGTCAAATTATGTCAGTTGCCGGAGGAGGAAGATCTCTAGAGCATACGCCGACATGGGCTGTCGCGGCCGTCTGTTTCCTCCTCGTTTTAGTCTCCATATTCATCGAGTTCGTCCTCCATCTCATCGGCAAGGTACAATCTTGAATTATTACTACTCTGTATTTCAAGAATACATCAAAAATATAGAAAATTATTTATTTAAAAATGATTGATTTGCAGTGGTTCACGAAGAAGCACAAGAGTGCACTTTACGAATCGCTAGAGAAGATCAAGTCGGAGCTGATGTTGCTCGGATTCATCTCCTTGTTGCTGACCGTGGGACAATCCACGATTTCGAACATCTGCGTGTCCAGGTCAGCCGGAGCCACGTGGCACCCGTGCTCCGAGTCCGGCGACGATGAATCTTCTTCTTACAACCACCGGAGGGTTCTGGCGGAACATAATTCCGACAAATGCGAGGCCAAAGGGAAGGTGCCGTTCGTGTCCTCCGAGGGGATTCACCAGCTCCACTTGTTTATCTTCGCTTTAGCTGTTTTTCATGTTCTCTACTGTGTCCTCACCATGGCTTTCGGTAGACTTAAGGTTTGTTCTTGTCTCCCAATTCATGCAATAAAAAAAATACTCACAACCCCTCAAATTTGCTGCTTCTGCACTTACGGGTATTTTGGTCTTTTTAACGAAAATGTTAACAATGAAAAATATGCAATTCTGAGGAGATCATGCTGCTAAAAAAAATTAGGAGTAATTATGTGAGAAACAATGTATTTTAAGGACTTTGGTATGCAGATGAGAAAATGGAAATCGTGGGAGAAGGAAACGAAAACAACTGAGTATGAGTTTTCACACGGTCAGTTTTCTCATTTTGGTATAGCTGTGAGTTTTCATTTTTATTTTAATTGATAATTAGCTCATAGGATTTTATGTAATTTGGTTTCAATTTGCAGATCCTGAGAGGTTCAGGTTTGCAAGAGAGACTTCATTTGGGAGAAGACACATGAGCTTCTGGACAAAGACACCTATTTTAATGTGGATTGTAAGATAAACATTTCTTTTTATGATTGAATATTTATGTGGGCTATCATGCATTTTCTCCAAATTTCAACGATTCTATTTGAAGATTTTTAAGACTATAATATAGATGCCCGGTCCGAATCAATGACCTTGAAGCTTGAACAGTTGATGTTTTTTTTTTCATTTTAAAATGCAATAAAGAAGAGCATAACATGGATTTGGGCGGGACCCTCGTATGCGCGTTTCTTTTGTTAATATACGAGTCAATTATGGATCTATCTGCAAGTTGATCTTGAATCGCCAATAATTACTTAAATAAGAATTCACGGTGACATCTAACTTGTTCAATTCAATTTGTATGGTTGCAGGTTTGTTTTTTCAGACAGTTTGTGAGGTCGGTTCCTAGAGTTGATTACCTGACCTTGCGACACGGATTTATCATGGTGCAATTCCAAATATAATTTTGTCATCCACTTTACTAATTGCATTGATGCATGTGTTTTGGTGGTTGACATTCTAAAATTTGCAGGCACATTTAACTCCTCAAAGCCAAAGAAATTTCAATTTCCAAAAGTACATCAATAGATCATTAGAGGAGGATTTCAAAGTGGTTGTGGGAATCAGGTTTGTGTTTCCTATTAATCTCTCATATTATTATTATGTGGTTTCAATTGTATAGCTTATCAAATTATTAATAACAATGGTTCTTTCTTCAGTCCTCCAATCTGGTTCTTTGCTGTACTGTTCCTGCTATTTAACACTCATGGTGAGTATTAATGTTACTGTAAATATTGTTCTTCAAATTCAATTATTTTTTTGTTTCATTGACAATTGAATGTACAGGCTGGTATTCTTATTTGTGGCTGCCATTTATCCCCTTAATGGTAAGATCCATATTCCATAACTATAAGGTTTGGACTTTTCAATTATTTGAGCATTGACTGGTGACCTTGACTGATGAGATGGAACTATGTGTAGATCATCCTACTGGTGGGGACGAAGCTGCAGGTGATCATAACCCAAATGGGGCTTCGAATCGAAGAGAGCGGGGAGGTTTTGCAAGGAGTGCCAGTGGTGGAGGTGGGCGACCACCTCTTCTGGTTCTCCAGCCCGACCTTGTTGCTCTACCTCATCAACTTTGTGCTCTTTCAGGTTACACCATTAAAACTTGGGTTCTGTTTTTGGGAAAATGGCAAAAACGTGTTTTACAATACATACTGTCACATTTTGTAAGAGGTGCTATGTACTCTGATGATGATGACAAAAAATGTGCAGGGAATTTTGATTTTTTTGCAATGTGTATTTGTTCAAAATAATGAAATTGTCCTTAAAATTATTTTTTAATTTCAAGAGCAATATAGTTGTCTTTTTACAAATATGTGCATTTTGCGCAAAAAGTCAAAGTTGAGGAACATTTTCAAGCATTAACAAAATATATAGCACATTCTTGCACAATTGTGATAATTTACTGCACTTTTGCCATTTTTCCTCAATTTTAATATATATTTGAATACATTATGTATCTCTATTGTATTATGATTGCAGAATGCATTTCAGCTTGCCTTCTTTGCTTGGACTTGGGTGAGTTGGGTTCAAAACACTATCATATCTTGTGGTGTAGTTAATAAATGTGAGAAATAATTAACAATTGGTGTTGAATGAACGTTCAGTACACATTTGGGCTGCAATCTTGTTTCCATGAGCACGTGGAGGATATAATCATCAGAATCTCAATGGGGTGAGTCATGAGTCTGAGAATCCTTTTCAATTCTAATTGCTTTTATGGTCTGTATCTTGTAATTGATAACATTGGAATGGGCGGTGGTGATTAACTTGATGAATGATCAGGGTGGTGATACAGATTCTGTGCAGCTACGTGACTCTTCCTCTGTACGCTCTTGTAACACAGATGGGGTCGACCATGAAGCCAACCATATTCAACGAGAAAGTGGCTGCGGCTCTGCGAAACTGGCACCACACGGCCAAGAAGCACGTCAAGCACAACAACAAAACCATCACTCCGCCGTCAACCACTCCTACCCGCCGCCTCAGGTCCAACTCGGATGAGCTTAGTTTTTCCAAGGGGGCAATAGCAGCTACAGAGCACCAAATTGATTTTGGGTCCAGCGAATTCTCATTCGAAAGAAAATGAAGTGTTAGATTCACCCACAATCTCATTTCTCCCAACAATTGCGAACCAAGTCATTATGCTGAAACTGTTAAAGTGTCTCTTTAAAAAAATTGTGACTCTTTATTTGTTTATAAATACACAGCAGAAGTAGAGTTATTTCAAGACACATAAATGATAAAAATCTAAGAAATCCAAAATTATACATTCAATTTGTTCTTTAAAATTTGTTTACTTACGGTATATGAATAGTTTAATCATTTAAATTCACTTAACCATGGGAGCACACAACTAGAATTTGCATTGTCTAAGATGTTGTCATTATTAAAACACCACTTTTGACGCATGGCAACATATTTTTCAGTCTATAATATTATACCACATTAATGACGGTGTGTCAATTACATCGCGCCTCCACTAGTTAACAACGGCGTGCTATATACTATTGGTATGCCACCAAACTAATGACGGCGAACCACCGTGGTGCACGGCCATTATCACGGCGGCGTATCATTTTTGTGCACAACCACTACTAGATGGCACATGGATAAGTAGGTGTGGGCATGGATCAAGTTGGGCTAGGTTGGGTTAATTATTGGACCCAACCTAGAAGGAGTGGGTTAAGAAAAAGAGGGCCCATTACCCAACTTGGTTAGAGCGAGTTAGAGGTTTTAACCAACTCGGCCCACCTAGTTGATGGGTCATGTTTTTAGGCTTTTTAAACCCAAAACAGTTTCTAACCAGCAAAATTAACTTTTTTTTGATAAATTAACTTTTTAAAATAAAATATTACTAAACAAAATTTAACAACATAACACCTTCCTTTAAGAAAAACAACATAGCACCATATTAATAAACAAACTACAAATCATAACTACAAACTTGGGTTGGGTTGGGTAACATATTATAAGGTGAGCGAGTTGGGCTAGGTTTCAGATTCTCAACCCGCCGCTCAGCACAAATGTAACAGGCTGGACGATTCTGGACGTTATCCGTCCGGGTCGCACCGAATTGAACCTCAGAGAGTGGGTGGGTTGGGCCAGGTTAGCGGGTTGGACCGAGTTAGCGGGATTTCATGCTCATCCCCTATGAATAAGTATGCCGCTGTCAATAGTGGCCATGAGCTCTACTATAGTACGCCACTGTTAAAGAAAATTACAAATTGTAAAACTCAATAAAACTTATTTTACAGCTCAACACTATCAAGAGATGGAGTGATATATATGCGTATAGCTTAATGGACCTCCTTACATTTTAAGCCCACAATTGTTATTCACGACTTCATCCCATGGGTCGCACTTGAATACAAACGTAATGTTGGCATACAAACATCCGAATAAATTTTGCGAACACGTTTTCAAATTGGATGGGCGAGATTCTCAAGTGTCATCCGTGGCAAGTCAACGTAAACAAAATGTTCAAGTAGTGATTGTATTGTCAATACACTATGCTAGAAGGATAATTTTGTATTTGTCTTTTTCTGATTGATGCAGGAGAGATAATAATACGTCATTTATGCAAATTTAAAAAATAAAAAATCAATTAGAAACGTAATCGTTTACAATCACACAGCTCCAAGGAAACTTCTATCAACACAAATCAAACAAAACACACAAATCATATTTAAAACATACAAAAAATTCTATCTCAGCCGAAACCCAATATCTCTCACGGTTCTGTGACATAACCCTAGATGAGTTGAAGTCCTTTCAAAGATCTGATCATGTCGATTTCACGTGGGATGCAAAAAATTGTTCCATCCGAAGTTGGAGATCATGTGTCAATAAACACATGAATAAATATTGTTTTTCTCATATATTGTCTCATCAAATGCAAAATGCGTTATTGTTTCATGTGTCATATGTAGGTTTCGTTACAGCTTCAAACGAATATGCATTTGTTTCATCAGTCATCTATTTGTGTCATAAGAATATGCATTGTTTCATCAGTCATATATTTGTGTCATGACGATGTTGTTTCATCATATTGGTTTCTGTCATGTGTATTTTACCATGTTTCATTGGCCTGTGATATTTCATTACGAATGATTTATCATTATTGTTTATTAATTCTTTTTTGTCTCAGAAGATGGTGTATAATGTTGTCATTTGTGCTCCATGTTGCCCATTTTTTTAATTATCATTGAGGATTCATATTTCGAGTACAACGAACCACTTATCAATTGTGTCAAGAGAATGCTTATCAATCATTGATAACCTACCATTTCCAATTTCACTGTCAGGATGGTTCATTCCAATTTTACAATATTGACTACTGTAGAATAACATGGTAATGTTTCATTGTACACTAACAATGTGTCATCGGATAATTATTCAGTCTCATCTGCTAATTATGTTTCATCAGCCAACATCTTGTCAACAACAATGAGAGTTTCATCACCTACAAGAACATTGTGTTTCATCACCGACTGTCCATCCACTGATTTGATTTGCAGAAGCTCCATTAGAGCATTCTACTATTCTGTTATATTAACGAATAATTGTGTGATTGTATGAACAGTAATATAGATTTAGCGATTGACGATACCTGCTTGTTGGATTAGATCTCCCATTCCACCACTGTATTACTCGAATCTATAACCAAATATGATGAAACATTTAGATCCGACTCATCTTCAACATCAACTGAATATTATATTCAACGACGAATAAAACTCACCTCCAGTTCTTGATGATTCTCCAATGGCATACATTTTTTTTGGTTTCAAAATAAATTAGAATTGTGGGTTTGACCTTCATTTATAGGAGGAGATCAATCAGGACTCCTTAATTTTAGGAGATGATTGACACAACCATAATTACAATGACGAACGTGTCATAATTGATTGTTTCATTTGGTCTAATCTAAACCGTTCATGCATTTAATTCAAGCGCCCACAACTGTTCTATCGTTTGTAGTTTCAACCCTGTTTCTCTTCTAGTTCATCCCTCATCATATTTCAATAATGATAACGATCGTATTTTATTGCACTTGAACACGACAGTGAACAGTCTAAAAGGGTTGAAGTGTAGATGATGACTAATGATCATCTATAATACATTTAATTAATTGTGACTAATAAGGCAGCAACAAAACCAGTATAGTAGTTAATGTGGGACTGTGGGTGATGAAGTAGGAGCATTATAGTGGTTGGAAGCTACTTATCCATCGAACCTTTCATTGTCAACGCCTGAATATATATAGTTGTTGGTTGCATTCAATCATGCAAGATACTCATTTTGAGTTGTACCTAACGATGCATGCGTATACGTGTACACATCTAGCACTCGTTGTAGCTGAATTGGGGAAGTTTTTCTAATAGCTAGAGACTTAAATTTATCATCTAAACATTTTTTTTGAGTCGTACTCTCTTGATACAAGAGTGTAACTAGGGTGGATGGCATGATTCTTTTATCGTGGGTGGAGGGATATGCACGTAGACCATGTGCTCGGGTTCAAGAAAGATAACATAAAGCGGAGTCGATAGAGAGGCTGACCAAGGCACGTATGATACCATATTAAAAATCTGGCCCACCTAAACTTTAAATACTATGTTAAAAACTCGATTTACCTAAAAGTTCAAGTTAGTTGGAAATGTACATTTATTATTTAAATCAGTACTTGAATTCACATCTTTCTGACATGAGAATTTAACACTCACATACAATATTACTTATTGTAAAATATCACATGAAAAGAGATTGGGTGAATATACATTATATATTTGAAATAATGTTCGACTGATAAAATTGATAGGCAAAGTAATTGTGTTCTCACACAGTTTTTCATTTTCACCCAATATTGTTACGTGCGAGCATGTTGAGAATAAACAGTGCATCATTTCATAAATTGAGGAAAATGTGTTGAAGGAAGATGTAGAGTCAGCTTGATTATAAGCACTTGTTGGCTTGAAATGATAATTACAAATTGTCTAAATCGGATCCACACGTAAATGAGGGAATTGAATGTTATATATAAATATAACTCAATTCACCAAAATCTTTAAAATTGTATGAAGAAATTTTGTGGTTTAATGTTAAATGAAACAACCGAACATAAAATGAATATGTCAACTACTTTAGACTTAGTTGTCATGACAACTATTGTGTTAATCAGTTTTAAAACATGGTATACAACTGTTTAAGTTAGAAGTTAGATACGAAAAAAGTAAAAATATTAAATTCCATGCATATGTTCATAAAAGTTTAATGAAAAGAACCATGCTAAAGGTTTAGGCAGAGAGAAACTTGGAACATCATATAACAAATTTCAACCACGATGACACTAAATTGTTGCAACAAACACATGAAAAAAGATGATTTAGAAATGACCCAACATGATCAATGATCTAGAAGCGTGTACATTTGTCGTGGAACTGATGACATTGTCGGTCAGTGATGAATAAAAAGTCATTATAATAATGGACCCTCTCAAATCATGATTATTTATGGATAATAGTCCATTGTTCACACCAATATAAAACTTAAAGAACTAAATTAGGTTCACCTACAAGATGGCGAATAATAAAGTAATTGATGAGAGACTTACAATGGAAATCAGATCGGTTAAACCATCTGTTAGAGTCGAAATTATTTTCAAATAAATTTTAAATTTTAGAAAAAATTTCATCTGGATATTTCTAAAATTAGATGTCTTGTGAATAGGTATACAAAGAATTTTTTGGCATGACGGCTACCTAAGATTTGCAATTTTTACACCGTTACTCATTATGTCAAGTTCCGTTGGATTTTAATTTTTTAAGGTGTAAAATAACTAAAATACTCTTAAGTGATAAATTAATTTTTTAAAATTAGATTGAAAAGATACAAATGCACTGACCTATACTTCAAATTTTCAAAGATCTCTCTCCAAGGCAAACCACGTAACCTAACACAATGCGTAATTGTGCAAAAAATTCCAAACTTAGGTAGTTGCTCTGTAAAAAAAATTCTTGATGAACATATTTCATTTTTTTTTGAAAAACCATAGTATTATTAATCAACAAACTAACGTGGCATCAAGTCAGACAACCGAAACGATGGACGGTTGGATATATCCCTTACCATAATCTTTGTTACTGTTAGTTAAAGCGTATCTGGCTAACTCATGAGCCACTGAGTTACAATAGCGATGAACAAAAGAAATAGAGACACTTATGCCAGAGGCAAAGAGGATGAGACAACAAACTCTAATAATGTCCCCGAACATGTTCTTCACCTGCTTCCCATACCGGACATGTAAAACGGCTAATCCTAAAGATATCAAACTGAAATTTTTCCTAAATTTTAGTTTGAGTCCTCTACGAACAATATATATTTTTGGGATAATGACATTTTGTTACACCTAACTATAGCGAAATAACACTTTCATACCCTAACTATTTTTTTCTATTTTTTAGTACACTGTCAATTTTTTTGTGACAACCTAACTCTAAAATGCCTAAACTACCCCGGATTAAAGAATCAGAATTGAACTGGTTCAATGTGATTTAAAAACCTAAAATTGAACTAGTTCAATTTAATTACAAAAAATTATAATTATAATTTGTGAAATGAGTTTCTCCTTCATTTTTTGGGTTTGTCGATTGAAATTGGTCTCAGATGAACCTGTTTCTTCTCTACCTACCAATCTTCTATTTCTTAGAGATAGAAAATTGCTTCTCATCGCAGTCATGACCACATGAATCAAGAGCCTCTCTCTCCCTTCCCTCCTCAACAAGTACATCATCGCCCGCCTAACGCTAAACCTCTCGAAGCACTTTTTCCTCATAATCGGCGCCGAAATCTCCCTGATCTTAGCAATCTTAATATGGGTTTCGATCATGTGGCACTACAATCGGATGAGGAAGGTTCTGGAGAACCAGCTCGTCTCAGAAGGTAGAGAGCTCAAGATCGAGTACATTTTCTTGCGAAAAGTCGCCGGCGTCCCCACAAAGTTCAGATTCAAGGAGCTCAAAGAAGCTATGGACAGTTTCAGGACGATTTTGGGTCAAGGGTCCTCTAGCTGCGTCTTCAAGGAAGTGTTGATCAATGGAACTTGCGTTGTAGTGAAGAGGATCGAAGGAGAGGAGTGAGAGGTTGAATAAGAGGACAACAATGTAATTTCACCAATTTTAATTTTTTTGTAATTAAATTGAACCAGTTTAATTTTGAGTTTTTAAACCAAGTTGAACCAGTTCAATTCTGATTCTTTAATTAAGGAGTATTTTAGGCATTTTAGCTATTTTAAAGGTAGGTTGTCACAAAAAAATTGTTAGGATACTAAAATGAAAAAAAATAATTAAAATATAAAAATGTCATTTTACTGAAGGTAACAAAGTGTCATTGTTCAGTACTTTTCAAAGGTAAATAAAGCTGGAATGATATTGGGGTCACAAAACCTGGTGGGTACCGACACATGGCATCAAAATAGGTGAGTGAGTGCGTTGAATAATTAGGGCATGGCCCACCAGGCTGAGGCCGGCTCGTCAAAAGAAAAAGGTTTACATGTCGTTCCCAATATCGTTACTGTCGTTTTCCTGCATGAATGTCCCCAAACCAAATAATGGTCGTATTTTACGACTCATATCCACTCACCATCGATGTCTCGCCCGCCTCGTGCACCACGCGCTCAATAGTACCTTATGAAGGATTGCTCGTGATGGACAAGCTCTACCAACGCGCGTGGTTGCGATGTACTACTCAGAGACGTGACGTGGCTGTCCGTGGCAGAGTAACGTTTTAGTATACGACGGGTGAGTAACATTGTAGCACGGGTTGGCGGTTGCTATCGCCTGCAATGCAACCATAGCTGAAGAAGTCCGTACTCAATCAATTGGGTTCCAAACACCACTCATTTGTCCTCAACCATCATATAAAATGAACACACTTATGTATTTATCCAATCCAATTCGATGAATTTTTAAAAATATTTTAATAATAAAAATATTTTAAATATATTATGAATACAACTAGGGGTGGGCATATTTTACCTAAAACCGGATTCGAACCGAGATTCAAACCAGATCAGAACCGAAAAACCGAAAAGTGTGGGCATTAGTTCGAATTTGAGTCTGAAAATCGAAAACCAAATTAATTTGGTTCGGCTCCGGTTCTAAGAATGTAGAACCGTTGAATAATCGGTTAAGAACCAAACCGGTTCATGAGGTTTTAATTTTTGTTTTTTTAGTTTGAATTTGAACTTTTTTTGCCTAAAACATGTTTAATTATGTATAATTTTGCCCATAAATTGAATAATATATGAATATCACATTAATTGAGTATAAATAAGCATAATCAAGAAATCAAATTGGAGAACAGAACCCTAAATCTCACAATTACTCATTAATCAGGTCTAATTGGGTAGAACCAGAAATTGAACCGGACCATATCCAACATATTGAGTCCAGTTTTGGGTCTCCAAAATAGAGAACCAAATCGGTCCGGTTTTGGCCAGTTTAGGGCAGTTCCAGAACCGTGCCCAACCCTAAATATTACCTCCAATAATTTTTTACGATAAATTAATTAATATTTAAAAAAATTATATCACACACTCTATCTACTCATAAAACTTTCCATACCCTTCCGACATGATCGGACCTTCAATCTCACCACAAGTAATATGATGTTCAACCGTTGGAATATCCTCTTAAAAACATTAATAAATTATTGAAAAAATTAGCTAATGCAAAAGAAGTCCACTTTAGTAGGTTATTTTCAGAATAATTGTTGATAGAAGAAAGTACGAAAGCCTTATGATTCACAATTTCACATACATTTTTTCGTCATGACAACCCCTCACTTTAATTAAACAGTAAACAAATAAAGCTGTTTGTTGCCAAGTTAATGTTCTTATTTACGTCTAATATCATACATAAACACTATTAGTAGCGATGAGCAAGGTGAGGGTGGGTCAGTGTAGAAGAAGAACACGACGAGACGGTGACGCGCGCTCCGGTGTCACAGCGAACAGGTGGCGTGTCGTATCCGGCGTACGATAGCTTATATCCATCACCCTCTCGATTCCCTCTTCCTCCACATTCTCACCACGCACAAGAAAAAGGAACCGATTCAAGCAAAGCGATGCTTCAGAATCACTACCCATCGCTTCAGAATCAAAGTTCTGATTTCTTCATGACGAGAGTGACGGAGATTTTGATTTTGGTTTGTTTATCGGTCGGAGTGCTCGCGACGGCGTCGTTTGGCGCCAATGTGACGTACGATGGCAGGGCGTTGGTGATCGACGGCAAGCGCAGAGTCCTCGTCTCCGGCTCCATTCACTACCCTCGCAGCACTCCTGAGGTTTGGTTTCTCTTTTTTTTTTTACCACCGAAATGCGATTTTCTCTTCCTCTGTTACTGTACTGAGTTTCGCGTGTGGTGGTGAAATTGATGGTCGCAGATGTGGCCGGACCTCATCCAGAAATCGAAAGATGGAGGTTTAGATGTAATCGAGACTTATGTTTTCTGGAACCTTCACGAACCCGTTCGAAACCAGGTTTTGCTCCCATTTCTCTCCTTCCTTTTGCCAACAATGTTCCTTTCGTTTATGTATTTTATTGTTCTTATACTGGTCCAATTGTTTGGATGCCGAGAAAATGTGGGAAAGGAACAGTGAGAAAATCCTTTATTTGAAGATAATTTACTGACTCATCTCTTAAGTATTAGACATTAGCTGCTTTTGCTATCATGTGTTGACTATCTGTAGTTTATGTTGATCTTCTGTACTTGCTGCTTATCAATCTCGAATGAGAAGGCAAAAATCAAGTATGATATTTTTTTTCTTGCCGACTGATTTGAAATTACAGTATGATTTTGAGGGGAGGAAGGATTTGGTTAAGTTTGTGAAGACGGTAGCAGAAGCTGGGTTATATCTTCATTTAAGAATTGGCCCTTATGCCTGTGCTGAATGGAACTACGGGTACACATTTCTATGCATTTTTTTGCTTAAATGTCAGTTTAGATGAATAAATAAATAGCTTGGTCGTGATTGCTATTTTTTTTGGTTAACCGATTATCTAAGATAACTATTTATTTGTTCCAATTTCTTTATCAGTGGCTTTCCTTTATGGTTACATTTTGTATCCGGAGTTAAATTCCGGACTGATAATGCGCCATTCAAGGTAGTATTTATGTTATCCAATTTCCTGATTTGTATTTTCAGTTTGCCGAATGAGGTTGGCTGTTGTTTCTCAGTTTCTGTATTCACTGACAGTCTATCTGTTTCAGGCAGAAATGCAGCGGTTCACGGCCAAAATTGTGGATATGATGAAGCAGGAAAAACTCTATGCGTCTCAGGGTGGACCAATAATTTTATCCCAGGTTGATTCTTTTAGGTCCTTCAGTACTCGTGTTGTTTAGTTCTGGTTTGTGTGCATGCTCTTGAATTGTTGTGCTTATGATACAATCGCAGATTGACCTTCCTGCACCAAGTGCCATTCTAGGAGTATAATGCTTCTCTTTTGCTCGTGCAGATAGAAAATGAATATGGAAATGTTGATGCGGCATATGGGCCTGCTGCCAAAACCTATATCAAATGGGCAGCAACAATGGCAACATCTTTGGATACTGGGGTGCCCTGGGTTATGTGCCAACAAGCAAATGCTCCTGATCCGATAGTAAGTTTCTCCTGTTGCTGTCAAGTGTTGGTTTACTATAAGTCTTAAGATTGCACTGTGTTAATATTGCTCTATTGACCATGCTGTGCCAAGTTTCTTTTTACATTGCCATCCATAAGCCTCTTAGCTTGGGATTTTTAACAGATAAATACTTGCAATGGATTTTACTGTGATCAATTCACCCCAAATTCTAACAAGAAACCCAAAATGTGGACCGAGAACTGGAGTGGATGGTAAGTTTCTGATTATTTTTTACAGCACTGCCATTCTTGGTTTCAACTTTGAATGAGTTGTTCATGTAATTATGAGTTAATTGCTTATACTTACCCTTACCAATTAATATACAAAAAATATTCACCGGCAACCTTTTAATTATTTGGAAACTTTAGGTTTCTTGCCTTTGGTGATCCTGTTCCCTACAGACCTGTTGAAGACCTAGCATTTTCTGTGGCACTCTTTTACCAGCTTGGTGGAACATTCCAAAATTATTATATGGTACTGCACCTAAACCTATATATATGAAGCTTGCTATTGGATTGTTTGACGCACATTGTAGGACAAGTTTGGTTTGCAACCTAGAAAATAGACTACTGGATTTAATTTGTTTTAATTTTTATGTAACAGTACCATGGTGGAACCAATTTTGGACGCACTAGTGGCGGGCCATTTATTTCTACCAGTTATGATTATGATGCTCCAATAGATGAATATGGTACGCTGCCTGTCCATCTGTGACTCTTGTTTCATACCCACAGCTGAAGATATAAGCCTTACTGTTCTTTCTGATGATACACCCGAGTCATAAGATTTTAGTGTCTTGACTTGTATCTGAAGCCACTGCAAGAGTGCGGACGGTGTACTTGCAACACACTCATATTTCCTCATATATTGCAGGACTTCTTAGACAGCCTAAATGGGGTCACCTTAGAGATGTGCACAAGGCCATCAAGCTTTGTGAAGAAGCACTAGTGGCCACTAATCCAACAAATACTTCTCTTGGTTCAAACATTGAGGTACTATTCAAGTAATTTATTTTTATTATTATTTAACGGCTAGAGCGGCTTTGGCTGGTGCCGATTGAGGAGTTGGAGAGGTTCCTGTCTCACCGAGCCTTGCTGCTGTGATGCTTTTCGATGCTCCTTAGAGCTGGTTATGAAGTTTATTTCAAAAAAAAAATATATATTTTTTCAGAGAGAAATTTTAACGGAATTTCATGAAGGCCTCAAATTTCTTCTGCATTGTTCAGTTTACTCTCTCTCTTGTTTTCTGAACTATGAGAGATTAGGGCGGTTAACTTTATTCAGAAGTGAAGAATGGAGTTAACCCATTCCTTGTGTTGTTGGAGAATTTTTTATTAAAAATGTAAACCATTACCATAACTCATAAACACTCTTTTGGTTTAAAATTGCATATGGCCCCTACTGTCTGCTTTGTAATATGAATAAAAAAAGTTATCTTACACCAATAAATATTCTCATTTCAGGCAAATGTATATCAAACCGAGTCTGGATTATGTGCTGCTTTCCTTGCCAATGTGGGCACTACTGATAGAACTGTGAAATTCAATAATAATTCTTATCACTTGCCTGCATGGTCTGTGAGCATCTTGCCTGACTGCAAGACTGTAGCGCTTAATACTGCAAAGGTTCTTCTTCTTAACTTGGTCACCATATGTATTTGCTGGGATCACCCAAGTTTATTGCCCATAACAATATGTTTGGATCTTTTGTACTATTTCACCAATCCTGTCTTTACTTTAATATAAGCTTCTAAACTATGTCAATCGTCAGATGGGATATGATCCTATGAGAATTGTGATTCTCTTCCTTGCCTGGCTCCATGATATCATATTAAATAGATATTACACTATTATGTCAGCCAGTTCCACTAGGTAGCTCTGCTGTCACTTTCCTTGCCCATCTCACTATTGCATTCATTTAGTGAACAAGAAACATACTTTGTTTCTCCATTTCAGTTTCAGTAAAACTGTTCTCTTCAATTAATGAAACAGCATTCTTGAAATATTTGTAGTATTTCACAAGATAATGACAACTATAGCTGCATGAAAATAATTATCTTACCACTGCAAGCGTTAAATTTTGAGTTGTGGCAGACAATTTGAATTCTTTGGTTTCAGGACCTGAATCATAGCATACAGTTTTCTTTAACATTCAAACTAGTCCCCAAGTCAATCTTGAGTATAAATAGTATACATATGCATGAGTAAATCAGTGAGTCATTCTCCCTTTTGAAACTTCACAATAAACACATAAAAAAGAACTTAGCTAGACAGTCAAATTTAAACAATTTTTTTACTGATATTGATTGGATAGTTCTATTTTTCTTTTCTTATGTCAGATTAACTCTGTGGCCACAGTTCCAAGTTTCACACATAAATATTTGGAAGACAGCATGGGTTCATCAGAAGTATCTGGGTCAGACTGGAGTTGGGTGAATGAACCAGTGGGTATCTCAAAGGATGATGTATTTACTAAAGTTGGGTTGTTGGAACAAATTAATACTACAGCAGATAAAAGTGACTACCTCTGGTATACAATAAGGTATGCTCACTGTATATATTTTCATGGTTGCTTTACCAGGGTGTTCTCTCCTCAACCAATTAAGTTTAGTTCAATAGTTAAGATCATGTTACCTTATTACTTTCCGCAGCGCTAATATTGAAGGAAATGAGCCCTTCCTTGAAGATGGATCTCAAACAGTCTTGCATGTGCAATCTCTTGGTCATGCCCTACATGCTTTTGTCAATGGGAAGCTTGCAGGTGAAGTTAAATATAAAGATGATGCATAAAATTGATATTTCTTGTTTATTTGAAAAAAAGATATTTTACCAGTAAGCCAGTAGAGATGGTTGGGAGATTCTTCAGTTTTATAGTTACATGAAGCAATTTGTGTGCATGCACATTCAATTTTTTTTGTTTAGTCCTCTTGCCTATCCAGATTGGCAAACATGGAAACATTAAATTAGAATGAACGGGGCTTTGCTGGTAAGAGAAGTTTTGTCAGATTTGCTCTAATTAGTTTACGACTTCTCATACTTATTTGTTCAATGTTAAATTTCCTAGTCTTTATATGATTTTTTCTCTTCTTTCTTTCAAACTTATTTTTATTTTCCAGATTCTCCCTCACAAAAACAGAAGAAAAAATATACTATAATGTTTGTAGTAAAATACTATAATATTTAAGATGCTTTCTAAGAGAATATCTTACTCTATTACAGGCTACAATATAGTTATTACAGCGATATTTATCTCTGTATTTGTACAACATTGATGCTTTTGTAGGTAGTGGAAAAGGCAGCTACAGCAACAATAAGGTTGCAGTGCAGATCCCCATTACACTGGTACATGGAAAGAACAACATTGACCTTCTAAGCATGACTGTTGGACTTCAGGTTTGTCCCTTCTACTTCAGATTTATTTGCATGAGTGTTAAGAATGAAGATTATTAGGTGGATGATATTCTAGCCCAGTATTTTTATTTTTATGGATAATATGATATATGTTTATAGCAGTAAAATCATTACTATTACATTGTATACAAATCTGATACCAACCTTGTCAATTTATTTCAGAATTATGGAGCCTTTTTTGACAAAAGTGGAGCAGGGATCACTGGTCCAGTAAAGCTCCAAGGCCCAAAAAATGGCATTAATTTGGATCTCTCTGCACATCCGTGGACGTATCAGGTCGGTTCTTTTTGTTTTACTCAGTTAATGAGCATAGACTATCAGCAGGCAAAAAAACCCTTAAGAAACAATGCTGGTCAAACTGATCCACAGCCTACAACTAAGTTAGTTGAACTAACTGAAATACTGAAAAACCAAATCTTTTCAGCCTATTTATTTCCTGTGTGATTGTCAGTGCAGATCGGACTTAAGGGTGAAGATCTAGGTTTGTCAAGTGGAAGTTCTTCCTTGTGGTCTTCACAGTCTACTTTGCCCAAAGCTCAACCCCTGATATGGTACAAGGTAAAATTAAAACTCATTTAATTATTTCAGTTACACTGGCCAATTATATTTACCCTGCAAATTATGTGAAGAGAGAACAATAGTAATATATGGATATATATTTTTAATTTTTAATAAAATAGGCATTAGGCGGGCAAGAGAAGAAATGCAGATTGAGTAATATGGAAATTTGAGATTGTTTTCTAGAAATACACTTGGTTCAAGTAATTAGGTTAGGAATGGGGGTTAACTTTTTAATAGAACATAATGGCCAAGAGAATGTTGCCAATAACTTGGGGTTGTGGGTGAAGTGCCAGAGTTTATATGTAATAAGCATGAGCTCGCTGGTTCCAATCACACTGTGGTGATACCAAGTGCAGTTTGTATTTTTGATTTATATGACCTCCAGAAAATCATTGATACATGCAATCTGAAATATCTTCTATAGGTTCTGATCCAATGCGCATAGACGTAAGTAGATTCTTGGGAGATTATGAAACCATGTAATGTAACCCCTGTGATTGCTTTTGTTCTGAATAATGTAGCTCAAATTTTTTTTTTATGAACACCCCTTCATTTTCTTATATAGGAATTTGCATCCCCTATGTCTCATGTTTTCTTGTAATATTATCCATTTACATCTGAAGTTACTAGTTAGTTTCAGCAGACCAAGATACTGATTGTAGTTAATCATAAGGGTTTTTGCAAAGTGATTGCTCGGATACTGATTAGAAGCATTACTTGTTTATCCAGACAACATTTGATTCCCCTGCTGGTAGTAACCCAATTGCATTAAACTTGGAGGGGATGGGGAAAGGTGAGGCATGGGTCAATGGGCAAAGTATTGGCCGTTATTGGCCAACCTATATAGCTTCTAATAGTGGTTGCACCGATTCTTGCAATTACATAGGATCTTATAAGTCAAACAAATGCCTCAAGAACTGTGGGAAGCCTTCACAGGAACTGTAAGTATTGTGACCTTTCTGAAGTACACGAAAGATTTAGATGATTACATAAGTCTTTGTTCTGATCTCACTGGTCTCGCAGGTACCATGTGCCTCGTTCTTGGTTGCAACCAAGTGGCAACACTCTTGTATTGTTTGAGGAAATGGGTGGGGATCCAACACAAATATCTTTTTCCATGAAACAAATGGAAACTTTGTGTGCACATGTATCCGAGTCTCACCCCCTTCCTGTAGATATGTGGAATTCAGATTCAAAAGCAAGAACGAAATTAGAGCCTACACTCTCACTGCAGTGCCCATCTCCTGGTCAGGTCATTTCTTCAATCAAATTTGCAAGTTTTGGAACTCCTAGTGGAACTTGTGGGAGTTTTAGCCACAGCAAGTGTACAAGTCCCAGAGCTCTTTCCATTGTGCAGAAGGTTGGGCTATCACTCCTTTTATTTGAATTGTATTTGTTTAGCCAATATGAAATGGTTTGGTCACTTCAGTGGTTGTAGCATCTGCGGGTGTGGGATTGGTTATCTTTGCGATTGAAATTTCTTGTTATACTGACTATCAACAATTTCCACAGGCTTGTCTTGGATCTTATAGTTGCAGTATTGGAGTATCAATCAGCACATTTGGTAACCCGTGCAAAGGAGTAACAAAGAGTTTAGCAATTGAAGCCTCTTGTACATAGAGACACAAACTTTGTGAAGAATACAAATGGAGCACTCCCTCCAAGTAGGTTTACAATTGAATAAGCTTGTATCAAATCAAAATGATTAATAGAGAAAAAGGAAGAATGTTTCACAATCTCATGCTGCATTACACATTCTTACTTACAACATGAAAATGTTGGTTTTTTCTTAGAAAGTATCCTTATAACATGCAATGTTGTCTCTTCTAGGACAAAAATATTCTATCTATCTGCACAAGCCTTTAACAGAAAGAGGTCCATTTCTATATAAAGAATATGAATGATATGTATCTCATATGTTCTTCCATAAAGCATTTGCAGAAAATAAGTATGTTTATATAGAAGCACTCAAAGATTGAATGGCATGCTTTTTGGCTTAAATATAAAATCTTTCCATAGAAATAATGCAGACCAAGGTTCAGCAAATCATTTAAATTTATTTATTATGATGGGCAACTTTCAGATACCTTTATTCGTTTGGTGAAACCAAATATAAAGCTAGAGACCAAAATAGATATATGTGTATATAGAGCACTATGAATATTTCTTGCCGTGTGAGGATGAATGTTGAGGAACTACTTAAATGGAAGCAGTAGCGGGTTGTTGTTGAAACCTGCAGACATTGCAAAGAGTTGAATAGAGGGACGAAGTTTGATATTTGTCTTCCCCACCCATCATAGGCATGGGAACTCCTCTCTTGACAGGGCTCACATAGTCTGGCCTATAAGTCTTGCCCAAAACTCCTTCAACAAGATCTGACAGCCTCGAGAATTTGAACTGTGTCTCCAGATGAGCAAAAGCATCACCATCAGGTAATTGATAGTTGTGAATCTTATTTTCTTCTTTACCAATTGGCCTCACCTTCACATTTATTTCCAGTAGTCCATCAACTGTTACTCTTACATTGTTAGCATCATCAGTTCTTTCCACTATTACTTCCCTGTTCTTACTAAAGGTTCTCCATTCAGCTTCTCCGTCAGTGGGGATCTGAACTGGCTCACCGTCCCATCTCACAAGAAGAGCGTCCACATTGTCATCCCAACGTGCTACTTTGTTTGCTGCAATAACGAGGGTATGGGTATCAAACATGATTGCAAGTGCTTGGACCCATGTATAGTCACGAGTCCTTCCTGCTGGTCGAGTTCCAATGAAGTGAGCATTGATATGGAGGTTCTCATCTGAGACAATAGCAAAGTTCCCTCCCTTTGCTCCATGGAAGTAGAACATCACACCATCACCACCAACGAACCGTGGGTCGTAACAGAGAGAACCATATCCATCACACTTGGCTTTCCTAACTGTCAAAAAAGAGGAGTTGAGTTCAGGTAAAAAGTAAAAGTTACTTATTCTCTTACCAGCTAGGTGCTGTGAATATTTTTTAGTATATTTACTGGTAGTAGTGTTTTTTCTGTTGAAGGTGTTTCATGATCAGGGTTACTGCTAGAGCTGGAAACTAGTAATGGTAAAGAATCTATGAAAAAAAACAAGGTAAATGCTTTCTAGTGTCTATATATGATGTTTTAAGTTCTCTAGATTTATTAGCATGTTCCTTCTGTGTCATTAAGGAGGTACAACACCTAACTTTTCATTGAAACCTGGTTCAGATTAAACTAAAACAGAAATAAAGTGAAACTGAATCTGATAGGACCAGAAATGAGTGAGCAAGTAGACTTACACTTGCAAGTGGCCTCACACTTGCTGCCACAGTTAATAAAGCATCCCTTCTTCATCTTGTTCTGCTTGGGTTTCCTCTCTGGGCATTCCGCTGGACAAACAAGGGTCTTGTAATGACAAGCCTTTGATTTGCAGAAGGCCCGTTCCCTTCCTGTTTCTAGGGGTGTCAATATATTATAGTTTGTAGCTTCAGGATCAGTGGTCCCATTACTGTTGCCTTTGCCATTGCCATTATTGCCTGTTCCATTGTTGTTGCTAGTGTTGTTATTCCCGTTGTTGGCGCCATTGTTGCCATTTCCGTTGTTGGTGCCCGTGTTTCCAGCCCCATTGGATGTGCCATTGTTTCCATTCCCGTTGTTGCTGCCAGTATTGCCGTTCCCATTGTTGCTACCTGTGTTGCTGTTCCCGTTGTTATTGCCACTATTGTTGTTTCCATTGTTGCTGCCGGTGTTGCCATTCCCGTTGTTATTGCCATTATTGTTGTTTCCATTGTTGCTGCCGGTGTTGCCATTCCCGTTGTTACTGCCAGTGTTGCTGTTTCCATTGTTGTTGCCAGTGTTGGCGTTCCCGTTGTTGTTGCCAGTGTTGTCGTTTCCATTGTTGTTGCCAGTGTTGCCGTTTCCATTGTTGTTTTGACCTTGAACTATGGTACCTGTCATGCAGATCAAAACAATTAGGAAAGTCACCAGAATGTATGAGTTTCTTCCACCCATCATATCTGGTTACTACTGCAAAACTGTTTTCTCTATTCTTAGGTTGATTTTGACGATTGAGAAAAGATGAGAGATGGAGAGAGCATGATTGGAAACAGGATATATAGGAAACAGGCCTCAGAGTACGGCTTAATTCTTCTTCCTTTTATTTGCTTCTACTTCCATCAAGCAGATGCTGATCCAATCTTCTACATGCATTTTCTAGGTTGATTGAGCATCTTGCTTTGACCATCTCAATGTGAACCATTTTCTTAAGGTTGTCTTTGCTTCAATTTACTAGAAAGCATCTTCTAGTTAAGCAGTGAAAATTAAAACTCAAGCATCGTGCTTGCATTGCACATATAGCCTTTTTTCACATGGATTTCAAATTATTTTGGGAACTCGGAACATTCTCTTGGAAAAAAGAGAAATAAAATGTTGCATTTTTATTTTTCTAACACGGGGAAGTGAATTTATATGTAGGGAGTCAATTCATATACTGAGACCTGCTTTTATATTTCTCATGTCTATACCACATGAACTTCATATAGTATTTTAATTACTGCTTGAGAATATTGTTAGACAATATCATTATATTATGTATATTAGAATACTTGTATATGTTTCCTATTCTGATATTAGCCTCCTAGTTGACTTTGACTATTGTACTCTATAAATATCAATTGAATGCAACACAAACCCTAAGGGGAATTATAAACTTTCAAGCATATACATAGGGTGTGCATCATTGTACTTTAAGATTCTTATCTTGTGAATGTCTGAAAATATACTCTCTGTCTCTGCACAAACAATGTTTCTAGGTTACTGTCTATTTTATGTTTACAGATAATGACAGCTGCAGTAGTAGTTTGCTAGAAGTAATGTGTTCCTTTGTGTAGATTACTGCAGGGTTAAAGAAGATTTGATTTTCAAGTTGGTCGACTACGAATCTTGGGTTGATTCTGAATTCGCCCTTTGCCTTATGATTTTCAAGTTGGTCAACTACAAGTCTTGGGTTGATTCTGAAGATTTTCAAGTTGGTCAACTACGAAGAGTTGCAATATGATTTGGAGTATCGCATGCAGTATGGCTTTTAATAAGCTGCCTTAGAAGGAACCAGGCCAAGATGGTCTAGAAAAATGGAAAGGACAATTTGGCTACTGAGCTTGCCGACCCTGCAATCATGGATTCATATAATATGTTGAGTTACAAAAGTGCATGCATTGGTATTTGCTGGTTTATGTGCTTTGGTTGCCATTTTCTCATAACTTAACATGGCTAAATGTGCATTAGGGACACAATCACACATTTTAGTGTATTATTATTTGCTTTATTTTGGTAATCGTGCATTTTGCTGAGCAAGTTTTGTACAGGGAATTGGAAATCAAAATCACATGGTCTCTCCAACAATTTTCCTTGTATAAAGGCATTGCTGGGGCAGTGTCTGTGTCTTCCAGAATATTAGGCACTGCTGAGTTATAGTTTATGCAAGCAAGCCTTTGTATTTGGACCGGAGTATGCAAATTGAAATTATGCCATGCGAGTTGTGAAAAAAGTGGATGACCTCTTTGCTTATTATGTGTTCTAGGTATCTTTGCTTATTGTGAAAAAAGTCAACTGCTAGGATAATTGCATTACTGTGTATGTACTCAGATTCTTACAATAACTTGTTGGTTTGGATTTTTATTCGGTGTATGTGGAGGGGAAAGCAGCTAGGGGTGGCAAAAAAAATCCAAACTCGATGGATACTTTACCCACCCGTCTCGATTGGAATTGGAAAACTGAAAAAAATTCAGTTTTGGGTTTTTGACCGAGCCTGGGCGGGTGCGGGGCGACCTTTCCCCAAACCGACCCGCACCAGATACACTTTTTTTTATCATAAAAAATCTATAATTAATGTTTATTCTAAATAAATCAAACCCTACCCAAGGGAAGGACTTGACTACAAACACCTATCCTACTACAAATCTTAGAACCGTTGCCTGATCATTAGATGAGAAAAACGGAGGATTAGAATCATGATTAATGAAACAACTAAAATTACTTCAAAAGTTGGTCAACAAGGGCAGGAATGTCATTTAGAAAGGTATTAAAATTTGAGTTTCCATAAATCACGTAAATGATTTAATTGAAATTGTATAAATAAGTCATACAAGCAACATTCTCTGATTTAAAATAATAAGATTTGCGGCAATGGCGAAGCTTCAACAAGAATCGGTATTGAAAGTGAGGTTCATGAAACATCTTCGTTCTAGTAGTGCACACCATGTAACAATACTAACTGAATCGTGAAAAATCGATTATGATGCAGATCTTCAAAACAATATGGAGGTTGACGGCAACGATGGATTTGCTAAACAAACAGGTATTGTTCATATTAAAATAGAATTACAACTTGAGCATGATGATGGTTGATTTTGGTGTCAATTGATGATTGTCGATCACGTTGAAGATCTCCATACATCGACGATACCATTTATTCGATCGGCATGTAGTACGCTAATATTTGAGGTTTCCGTCGGTCAACAGTATATGCCGCAACAAGGTACAATTTTTTGGTTTCTAATCGTCTATGGTGAATGGTCACTGCTGTAAATCGATTAGCTACTTCTAAGTGATAGGTTTCATTGCATAAAATATTTTGTGTCATCACATGTATTTATGAAACAATTATATTATAGTCTCAGTCATTATCATCCAACATGCTGAAAAATCGATTAACTACTTATAAGTTATAAGTTTCATTGTAGAATATTTTTGTGTCATCTTTTGTATTAATGAAACAATGATACTATTATCTCTGTCATGATCATCCAACATAGTACAAATGTTTCATCTGCGTATAAGTTATATGTTTCGCTGAAGAGTATAGTTGTGTCATCTTTTGCAGTGATGAAACAAATAAACCATTTGCTCGTGTATGATCTTATGTGATTGCTGGAAATCTATTGTCTGCGTATGTGTTTAAATGTTTCAGTGAAGAATAAAATTGTGTAGTATTCGGCATTGATGAAACAATTACACCATTTCGTATTGCAAGCGACGGGGAGGGTGCAAATGACAACGAAGCACGTTTTATTTCCATGACTCTACTTTCATCACCCTATTATGCGCGTGTTTCATTAAATATCAGATCATATTCAGAGCCTGCATGTATTTCAATTCATATATGCTCATATTCAAACTGATTTTTGTTTCATCATAATTAGTAAATGTGTCATCGAGTTCATCCAGTATATACATACAGATCGAACCATATTTAATGATTGTGTTATTAAACGATTAATATTGAATGTTTGCAGAGGTAGTCCATGGTTGGATAGTGGACGAAAATGAGAACTATGTACCAATGTGCCCAGCAACAATGAAATCAGTCGTAGGTATGAATTTCAGCGACTTTTGCTGGTGATCATTGATTAACCTTGATAACGTCGGCTCTTTCATGGAATAACTAAATTGTGAGCACCTTGATCACGTGACGGAGATTCGGGTGATGGTGGATGTAGTGTTGACTGTGTGGTTGCTGATGGAGAAGGAACCCCAAGTGGGTACATGGGGGACACGGAGAACTAGATTGTACTAGGGTTTTATTTTGTGTTTCATGTGTAAGCACGATCATGTGTGAAGAATAGTACCCTTTATGAATGAAATTTAATTTTGGTTTGATTAACTATGGTATGTTTGCTGGATTTGGAGTTTTTTATATGTTGATGTTAAACGTAAAAGTGTGTATTGACATAATGAATAAATTGTTGTCGTGAAGATCCAAGTAAGGTGATGTGTGAATGAAACGATATTGTTCAAGTTGAAACATTGCCATGAACAAAATATTATTATTGATGAAAAGATTAAAATGTGTCATGATAAAATTTTATGAAACATTCTCCTAGAATAAGACTATTACTGATGAAACAATTAAAAAAATAAGCAATGAAAGATTAAAATGTTTCATGATAAAATGTTAGGACACATTCCAACAGACGAAAAATCGTCATGATGAAAGTTATGAAATGTGTCATCAACCTTTTCTCATAAAACATTCCACATGTGCAATGAATACCTCGATGAAAAATTGAGAAATCAAGCATTAATTGATTAGCAGAAATCAAATATTAATTGATTAGCGAAAATCAAGAATTAATTAATTTTCATAAAGTCAAATTCCAGCTTTTAATGACCATTTTGCTCCACACTTAACACAATATGACCTATTGGGACGAAAACTACATTAAAATTATGTTGACATGCCATTGTTAATAGCACGTGAATCTTGACCGTCCGTCAATCAATCTAATGGTTATAAATTATTCTAAGATTTGTAGCAGACACATAAATTTGTAGCTAATTAAAAGCCATTAATTTATATGCTTAGATTTTATTTTGATGTATTTAATTTGGTTAGAACTTTAATTGTAATTGTTAATTATTATTTTTTATATTAATTACTTTCAGGTCAAGTTTTGAGAAATCTTTATACCCGTTGGATTTTGAACGGAATAGATACCTAAAACTTTAAACGAATTTTTTAGCAGGGTGGGTACTCGTAGAAAATGAACGAGCCAGGTTCCGATTTGGCGAAACCCGCTCCAAAACCACCCGTTGCCATTCCCAAAAGCTGCAACTTTAGTGTTTGGATTTGGTTTTGCTATATCCGTCGGGGGTGATTTGGCGGCGCTCAAATCAAGTGATGGGTATTTGAACTTTTTGATTCCAATTAAAAATTACCAAGGGCGGCCCAATCACTGATATTGGGTTAAGTTGAGTGACGAGCCCACAAAACCTTCAACCATTAGAGTCTAGTACTTGTCTTCACCTAGCATGTCCAAATTCCTTGTGTCTTCCCTCAAACCTTTCATCTACGTTAAGATGTAAATGAGCCGAATCGAGCTTTATTTTGATAGGATTCGGCTTATAAAAAAGTGTTCGGCTCGAGCTCGGTTCAGGCTCGAATGAGCTTATGAAACTAAGCCCGAGTTCGGTTCGAAATATAATAGACAAGCTCGAGTTCGAGCTCGGCTCGATTAAATTTCAATACAAATATTCATTGAAAATTAAATAAATAATTCATTAAATTATAAATGAGCCAACTTGATATTGGCTCGACTTGATTTGACCCGTCTAATTCTATTATAAATATTTATAAAAAATATAAAAATATAATTAATTAAATATTAAATGAGTCGACTCACGAATCTACTAAACCTTAAGAGGTTAAGCTCGAGCTCGGCTCGTTTATTAAACGAGCTCAATCTTAAGCTCGAATTCGGCTCGAGCTCGATTATAACGAGTATGAACCAAATATTTAACGAGTCAAGTTCGAGCGGTTCGTTAAAAGCTCAGCTCATTTATAGTCATAATATACAGGTATCTGATCATAGCTAGCTATGTTCTCCTCTCTCCCAATTGTAGTCATCAACAATCAAGTCCTCTATCCACACAACAATGAACTTCACATCCCCTAGTAATTAGCTTCAAGCTACAATTCTTATTTCTTAGTTGTGTGTAACAACTTTTTTTGTAATTGACTCAACATAACAATCCTCTATTAGAATCTTATATACTGATTTGTGCACAAGAATTTGATTTGTTGCATCTACATAACCAATACACCAGGTTGCACAAATCCTCTCACTGGGAAGTTCCCGAGCCGATTGAACAACCTTCTTATACTTATACGTATTCTTATTCATAAGTTTGATTATGTCATTTTCACTCATCGAAAGGGCGCGTAATGGACGAACACGATCCATACTAGTTGGTCGTCCTTATTGTATTCATTAATAATTTAATTTTGTGGATGAAGGCATACATATTGCGGGAGGGTAGTTGTTGGCTCCGTAGACAGTTGTTCACGGATCCCGATTAACGCACAAGTGCATGCGACCATCACATGTAATACCGGAAAGATCGAGTCGAATCCTCAGAAACCAAATAGGGATTACTTCAGATTTAGTTCGGTTATGAGATTATAAAATGCTTAAAATTGTATCTGTATAAAATTAAGTGAAGTAAATAGCAGTGAACATGCAGAGAAAGTGTTCAGGAGAACGAATCATGGATGCTAGGTCCCTATGAATTACTACAATTTGACAAAGATAAACAATTTGTCATGCATTGATTAATGATAAAGTCTCACGTTGAAAGAATATGAGATCAAATGGTTGTATATAAAAGAAAATGTCAAACCCAACTAATAGCTTGAGCTTTTAGTTGTAGAGCCCTGCCCGATATGTACAACCCAGTTCTACATGGTATCAGAGCGGGCCGATTTGAGCATGTGTTGGTGGGC
Organism: Geranium brycei; assembly: GCA_036897365.1. Lineage (NCBI taxonomy): Eukaryota > Viridiplantae > Streptophyta > Magnoliopsida > Geraniales > Geraniaceae > Geranium > Geranium brycei. The sequence continues at coordinate 33,246 of JAYMTP010000119.1, forward strand.
CTCGCCTCACTGTGACTCCGCTCCCCTGTAAGCCCGATATTGTGGTCCACGTAAGGGGGAAATAAGCCCGCGTGCAAAAAGACACGTCCTACTATGGCCCACGTGAGGGGGAGTGAGTTGATAAAGACTCGCGGGTAGAATACACGTGAGGGGGAGTGTTGAGAATATAAAGTCTCACATTGAAAGAATATGAGATCAAATGGTTGTATATAAAAGCTATTAGTTGTAGAGCCCGGCCCGATATGTACAACCCAATTTTACACCTATGTATCACAAGTGCCGGAACCTTCTCTCGAAATGAGCCGGACCCTTGAGTTGAATCACTTCCGGACCTCTCGTACCCAGAGCAATTCAACTTAGATAATAAACCAACAATCAAGGGACCGGAGTTCAAGAATCGAACCCCTGGAATATGACCGTGTCCGTTGCCCACCGGCCTCTCAGACTCGACAACACAACTCAAACAAGTTTAACATGCTCGTCAACACATTAGTCCATAATTAAAACCATATTCCAATCTATTCATGCAATCAAAATAGTTCATCAAATTAAAAATGCAATTAATCCATAGTGTATGACCTAGCACCCATGATTATGAGAAATTAGCCCATAATCATGGTGCTAACAAGTAAGGTAATCAAGTTTAATTCAGATCTGAAAGCAAAAGGAGAGAAATCAAAAACCCTAAGCTCGCTAGGACTTCTGATTTACTCCGGATTTGAACGTTGCTTGATGTGTGATTGATCCTAGCACCTCGATCTGCCTTTAACGAGAACGAATCTCCTCTCGAAATCCTCGCTCTCGCCTTGGGAAGATAATTTCGTTCTACTCTCTGTTCTCTGACGGCTCGAATTGATCCTAAAACGTCGCCTAAAAGCCATGTAACGGCCCGTTACACCAACCCATAGCTTGCTCTTCTCGGGACTCCTCTGGCTTGAGTGATGACAGAGTGGATGACGGGTCGTTAGGGTGCCCGTCACGCCAACCCACAGTTGTGAACATGCTTTGGCTCCATCTTCAAGCGTAACGGTTGTGGTAACGGGCGTGGCATAGGAGTAACAGCCTTTGTAACGGGCCGTTATTGAGTCTGTCACCACTAGTCGTGGCTAGCTTCTCCAAATGGCTTCAAGGCTCCATGTAACGGCTAGGGTAACGGGCCGTCACACAACCCGTTACCTTGCTCAAATTGCTCCTCGAGGTCCTTTTCTTTGTTTTCCTGTGCACATGAGCTTCGAACCTTGTAAAGGCATAGAGATAAATAAAAGATTTATAATTATACATTCTCGATGGTAAAATCACCAACTAGTGCAAGAAATATTAATCAAAATGTAAATGTGATGCGATACCAGTAGTTCCAGTAAGGAGAGGGTTGCTATGAACTGGAGCTGCTATCAGTCATTTGTTTTCTATTATACGATTAATTTTGGGTGACTATTATAAGTACCAGTCCCCACAATACAACTTGCTTGTCACGCTTTGATTGCTTGATACCGGTCACTATCTGCTAATTGAATGACAAGAACCCATGCCACATTCACCATGGAGGCATGGACCCAGCCCTTGGTTTTGTTACCATCAAACGTTTAAAAAGATCCAGATATAATTAACTTCACCTGTTAATAGTAAAAAACTTTTGTTACACTTAATTTTATTTTTTAAATTGAAGAAATTGATCTCAAAATTAAGATTTTATAACTTTTTCTTGAAAATTATTTAATTTGTTTTTTTGAAATGTTGTTTTTGCTTTCTAATTTTACTTCTTAATGCATGCAAAAATTATTATTTTTATTTATTTTTAAGAAAAGTGATCATACTTTAAAATACAATTTTAACTTGGGCATATTTTTAGTAAAAAAATAATTTTACAAAAATTTAATATCACCCAAATAATTGAACTATTTTTTTAATTATAATTTTAAAATATTAATGGACGTACTTTAAAGACTAGATAAATATCTTGTAATCCTTAATTTTAGAAGTCTATTCATCAATTTTTTTAAAAAAAACATTATTTTGAAGGAAATAAGTTCAAATCATTTTTTTTAACATCAATGAAATAAATAACATTCATGGTAAAAGGGTCATACACATCACATATTTCCACATATTAATTTTAACTAGAAACAAATATGTTGTGAAACATCGAGATATATATGAACTATATGTATATAGGAAGGAGCATAATCAACCCATTATATTTTCTATCAAGAAACAATTACAAATTTTACGTGTAATTTATATTTTTTTAAAGAAAACAAATTTTATTATAAAGCATAATGGAATATTAAGTTGGATAGTTAAAGCTATAGATAGTGGGACGATTTTAGACCTAGCTACATAAATCAGCCTTTAATTTAATTTAATTAAGGAGCCACGTAAACAAATTGGCATATGTTTCTCCAAAGTGGTACGTGACTAGAAAAAAAGACTCTCACGGAGTTAAAAGATGGAGCAACTTCATATTGAACCCTTTGAGAAGAATTGTATATATATATACTGAATCTGCCTTGTTGTAGGCTTTTTGTTCAGCTGTTGATTCATATTTTTCTTACCCACCTTCTTTTTCTTTATTTAGTCTCATAAAAAATATGAAATTGGGTTCATCATCATGCACACATAATGATTCACCCCACTCTTCACTAACAACTCATTTAAATCATTGCCTTCATTTCTCTTTCGCCCTTTAAGGTTGACACTGCCTATCTTCTTTGAGAGAAGAAATTAACGCCACTGTTAATGGCTCTACCTAACAACCCGACCGAGGTCTCCAGCACTATCAGATTTTACCATAGGGACGGCGGACACGTTACGCCGTCCCAAAAGATAAAGCATGCCGTTACTAATAGGGATGGCGAATGTCTGCCATCGTAACGGCAACCATCTTTGTAGATTGTGACGGTGCATCACATATACACTAGTAACTACAGACATGTGGGGATACGCCATCAGTATGTTGCATTATTTTGCGACAATCACGCTGACACACATCGTCTCCAACCTGGTCTTCCATGAGCGAACAAAACATATTAAGATAGACTGTCATTTTGTACGCCAACAAATGCATGATTATATTATGTTGATGTGCCCACGTCTGATCTCCCATAAGCACCAGTTCGCCGATATTCTGACAAAAGGATTTGGATGAGACGAATTTCATGAGCTCGTTGGCAAGTTGGACGTTACTATCGCGCGTACTCCAACTTGAGAGTATATATGAAAATCACTCCCATGACATTGGGTGTGATTGACCGAACTTACTCCTAGATTCATTTGTTTCTTCTTATGTAAATATTGTACTCTCATATGTTTTGTTTTCTCTTTTGTACATGTTATGCAACAATCAAATACATAAATACGACGAGATTATCAACTATCGATTACATCAACTAGAGAATAAAATATGCAAATCATATAACATAACTCAGGGATATATATAATTGAGATTAGAATACACTTGGATAGCGTGCAGATCACCGTGATGGAGATTGATTCAACCGAGGCATGTAAATTTAATTTCCTTAAGACGCATTATTGATCCGTATGGACAATCATCTCCCAAGATACAACGGTTGGAGTTAATCGAACTCTGACCGTGCCAAGAAAGCTTCACCAATCAAATGAGATTTTTTGCCAAGCGAGGATTAGGATTTGTTCATTCTATCATTTATAGAGAAGGAAACTCTAATATTAACAAGATACAAAGTTCTAAAGAACATCGAGTTCTAAAAAAAGATGAATTTTGTTTTTGTGGAGGGAATAAGGGATTTGTTAAATAAAAATTAAATAACATTAAAAATATTAATTATATTTTAGTTTACATCATTTTTCCAACGTACACATCCAAGTTTGTATAAATTCTCTATTGGACCATGAAATAATACAAGTTAGGAAACTCAAATCTTGTTTACGGTTTTAGGCTCATGTCTAATCTCGCTGAGAGCATATCAAGGGAGAATATTCTTCGGTACAATAGAAAAAATATGTAATTACTCAAAAAATAAGTTTTGATCTATTATTGAGGATCACATATTCCTCTTTTTGTTACTATATGATGAAAGAGTTTTGGAGCAGAAATATATTGAGAAAATGATAGCATTTAAAGAGAAAAAAAAATAAAGCGGCCCGTACTGAAGTTTGACAAGTAATGGTTGTATTTACTTTTCTTGACAAGCAAATCTTTTAAATAAATTTCATAGCTTTCTATTATTGTACTTTACTTGTAATATTCAATCTCTATTATTGTCACGTTCGATAGGACAAGATAATTCATGTTTAGAAATTGCAGTAAGTTACTTTAATAAAATTAGATGGATAATACTAATATAAAGCTCAATTTCTTAGAGTTGGTTTCGATAATGACCTGAAAATAGTTTCACTTAGTTTTGGCCCTATTGGAGGATAAAAAATATTGGACAAAGATATTATATTTTTTTAATGAAACTGACTATCAGGTGTTTATAAACTAAATAGACAAGCATATATAGTGTGGTTCTATGACAAATTTTACATTCATATTATATGTGAACTAGATAATAATTCATTTTAAAAAAATCATCAATCATTTCCAAATATGTAAAATTGAAAGTTTTTGTATCAAATAAAATAGAAAGTGTTGCCGAAAGTTATATGGGTAATTTTCAATTCCCACAATGACTTCAAGAAAGTTATTATGTTTTTATTCAATTATTATCTTCCCCTTTTCAATTGGCAAAGGATTTGTAAAAATATGATTTATAGTTATTTTAGGACACAACATGATTTGAGATTTTTGTATCTTATTACACATGTTTATATTGTTGAGTGTTTTTTTAAAATAAAGAATACTTTAGACTTGATCCCCACACTATTAATAGAGAAATCTGAGTTTTGAATCTTGTTGTGAACATGGTGAGAAAAGGTTAAAGAGTAAATTTATGATATGGATAATTTCAGGTGGCTATCCTAGATATGTCTGTTTTTCAGATGGGTACTTCTAGAATTTTTTTTTCCAGATGGCTACACCTAAGATGTGCAAAATTTTCACTTTGCACTTCTCCTTCCAATTCTTTTAGATTTTAACATTTTTGACATGTGAAATGACTAAAATACCCTTAAGAATTGAATGGGTTATTATAATTGGATTGAAAAGACTAAAATACACTTACCTATACTTTTAATTTTCAAATACATGTTATTTCCTCTCTCCTGTATCTCTGCAACTCCACCACAAACTCATATTGTTGGTCATTTAATTGCCAACCTGTGGATACGGTACGAGTAACAATTAATCCAAGAGATGATGTTTTCATGTAAAGCCTGTTCAGCCCAATTCCATCTGAATTACAACAATTTCTTCAGTAAATCAAAAGAGCATATATAGATGTTAACGGTCCAAATTAGTTCCCAAATATGGCCTAATAAACCCATAATTAAGCCAAATCTTGTTCTAAAACTTGTCTCATATCCATTGAATCAAGGATCCAACCGGACCAACCCCATCGAAACAGAAACATTTATCAAAAAAAAAGATAGAAACACAACAAACAAATTAACACTGTCATCCTAATGAAATGAATTCATCTGTTCGTGGCAGGTGGTGGAGCCGGTGAGACGTCGCACTCTGTGGGTTGGAGACATCATCGGGTATTCGTCGTTCCAGCTAGGCCGAGGGCGGCGGGCCAAGCCATAGAGGTTACACGGACCGCCGGGTGTGTTTCCGACCATTCCGGCGACTCCCACCACCAGCGCCATGTTTGAAAATTAGAAGTGTAAGTGAGGGTGTTATAGTCTTTTCAATCTAATTTTAATAACTCGTTCAACTCTTAAGGGTATTTTAGTCATTTCACATGTCAAAAATGTTATAACCTAACCAAATATGTCAAAAATGTTAAAAAATTAGACGGAGAAGTGCAAAGTGAAAATTTTGCACATCTTAGGTGTAGTCATCTGGAAAAAAATATTCTAAGAGTCCCCGCCTGAAAAACAAGCCTAACTAAGGATAGCCACATGAAATTATCATTTATGATATGATGTAATTCAAAAGATAATACTTTAGTCACCAATTTAAAAAATAAATAAAATAGATATTAGAAAAGAATAAAACATAGTGCGGAACTGTAAAAGTATTATTTAGTCTATTTCCAAATCATGTTTTTCAAAGATGCATTAAGTTAGGAGAGCAGAGAGAAAAATCAATAATTGAGAAGAAGTTGCGTTTGAAATTGGGTTTTGTGATGTTGAAAATTAGTTTCTTTTGCCAAGACTAAATTAAATGCTAAAGTTTAAATCTGTTCTTATATAATATGCAAGTGCAACACGGAGAAAATAAATAAGCCTGTGTTGTACCAAACAACAAGGAAGCGACATTGGTCTCTGAATATCTTTGAAAACAAAGTCAATATCAACGACAACAAGGATCAAACAGTAGAAGCCACCTAACCCCTGCAATTGCAAGCAACTTTCGTTTAAACACAAAAGGCCAAATCAGCCACTAGAAACATATATTGGTGAAAGCCACTTCTTACTTATTACATTTTCAACATTTTTTATCAATCATTTTGTTTTAGTAGAGTAAGTGAAAGTACCTAACTTTCCCTACTGCAGGGTGAGGACATGTGTGTTTCAAAAAATTTAGTAAAATGTCTTTGTTATTTATAGCCTAAATAACAAAAAAATGTTTTTATTTATTTATTTTATTTTATTAATACAATGGTATTTTCATTATTTCGTAAAAAAAACTACACATAATTTTCAAAATATTTAATAGAAAGAGGTAAAGTGAAACTTTTAATAATTTAAGGGACTCTACAAAACATTTTAAAATGTAAAGGAAGTTAAGTGAAACTGCACTACGGTTGAGGAGAGTTAAGATGAATTTTTCCTAAATCATTATTCATGGCCCTTGGTTTATCAAATATGATATTCTTGATTGAGGACTGGCTTTAGGTTCAAAATAAAAACATTATACTAACACTCAATAATTTTAGGGATAATGACATTTTATTACATCTAAGTACTTAACTATTCCGAAATGACACTTTCATACCCTGACTATTTTTCTCTTTTTTTTGATACCCTGACAATGTTATGTGATAACCTACCTCTAAAATACCTAAAATACCCATTGATTAAAAAATCAGAATTGAACTGGTTTAATTTGGATTCAAAATCCAAAATTAAACCGGTTTAATTTAATTACAATAAAAATATAAATAAAAATCGTGAAATTACATTCTTGTTCCCTTATTCATCCTCTCGCTCATGTGGCATATCTCCCTCTTCTTTGCATTAGGGTCTCCGTCAAGGGATGCCCAGAAACTTCGTGTACCACACTGGAAACACCAAGAGCACCACGAAGGATTCGACGTGCAATCCGGAGGTAGCGTCCATCTCATCGGGCCTCATGACCCAGACCTCCAGAGACCCAGATCCCAATTCCTCGCGGTGGCTGAAACTTTCTAGGGATTTGAGGTTCTGGTACTCGTCGTTGGTGAGGAATCGATTTGTGCGACATGGGGTTGGAGAATCGAGGTGGGTTGTGGTTCTTCCTCTGTTTCGATCGATGTCGTTGAATTTAAAGGAGACAAACTGAAAGGGTCTTCGGAGAAGGATTTAAGGCAACGACGGCAAGATTTGGGGAGGAAGGAGATGGGTTGAGGTTTGGGGATGAAGTGAGAATAGTGGCTAGGTCTGGAAGTTTGGTGGTTGTGGTGAAAATGAAGATGGAGATGGAGATGTGGATATATGAAGATGGAGAGAGAAATTGCTACGTCCATTGAAGCTGTGGAGATGGAGAGTGGTCACTTATTTCTATAAAACTAAGTTATAGATATACTTCAATTTTGTTTATCAACTCTTGCACAATACATGAATTTGAAGCCATAGAAACACATAGCATTTCTCTAAAAATCACAAATTTTCGTAATAAAAGGAGAAGAGGAGGATTTGTTCCCAGCTTGGGCGAAAACCAAGGCCACCCGAAACTTTCGGCCCAAAGTGCTTCGCTCTGAAAAAGTGTTCGGGTGATCGGGTTCGTGTTTATTTCAGTTTTTTTTAGTTTTGTCTTGTTCTTTTTCTTGTACTGTTTCAATATCGTAATAAAATTATTTTCTTGCTGAAAAAAAAAACAAATTTTCGTAAAACCCCAAAATCGAAATTTGATTTTGTAGATCTGTGCATGGAAATACTACAATTTTGTTTGATTTGAGAGAGAGAGAGAACCGGTCAGACTGGGTAAGGTGGAGGAATACGAACCCTAATGCAAAAAAGAGGGAGATAAACGAGAGGTTGAAGAAGATGATAACAATGTAATTTCACCAATTTTAATTTTACTTTTTTGTAATTAAATTAAATCGGTTCAATTTTAGGTTTTTAAACCAAATTGAACAAGTTCAATTCTGACTCTTTAATCAATGGGTATTTTAGGCATTTTAGAGGTGGGTTGTCACAAAAAATATTGTTAGGGTACTAAAAAAAGAGAAAAGTAGTTAGGGTATGAAAGTGTCATTTCGCGATAGTTAAGTATAACCAAGTGCCATTATCCCATAATTTTATTTTATTTTTTGATCGATAAATTGCATCAAGATCTAAGCTCGATTATGCTATGATGAAGCAAGATCGCACCAAACTTGTGATTTTTCAGATTATTGTATTAATAATGGGCTCAACACACACTCTTATGTAGAAGGGAGTCTAATATTGCCACTTGACTCTCATCGAAAGAAAGAGGCCCAAAAAAAATAAAAAATATAGACAAAATATCACATCGTGACTCGAAATCAAGACATTTGGACCCTAGTTCAAATGTTTAACCTACTAACAATAACAATGGGGCAGTGGAAATGCATTATCTATTTGGAACGTGATTATATTATTACATGGATTTCCTGAAAAGTTGGGATGGAAAGTAAAAATGAGGAAAGAATTGATGAGTTGGCGAAAAGGCAGAGAGGTTGGGCGGAGTGGCTGTGTGAGTAGGCCACCCATGGCACCACCACCACCTTTCTCATTAATGTCCATTTCCACTCACCTTTCTTTGCTTCTCTCTTTCTTCAAAGATACTACTCCTACTCCTAGTTAGCCCATTTCAACCAACTTCTGGGTTTCTGTGTTTCTTGGGTTTTCAAGATTCTGGATTCCATGGGTCCTGAAGAGAATTCTGTGGCTCAAGGTCAAGAAACATTTGGTGATCACAAGGTGCTCTACTTGATATTTCTCACCCTCTAATCTCTGTTGCTTTTCTGGGGTTTTTTTTATTTTGTTGGATCACATTCATATTTCATGAGTGTTGAAGATTTGGATGTGATTACGTGTTTAGTTCAATAATCAGGTGCAAAATTAGTTATGCCTCTAACTATCTAAGGGTTTGATTAATGAGGACTGTGAAATCAAATCATTTATTGTGTTTAGGCTCACCTGATTTTCCTTTTCAGGTTCTTAGTTGCTTAAAGATGAACTGGCCATGGTTTGAGTGTAACATCTTTTATTTTCATTTCTAATGAAGCCTCCAATCAGGCAATTGATAACTGAAATTATTGAAAATTTTCCAGAAATTATGGTTAACCAGCTTGTTTTATATGAAGAATTTATTTTGTATGTGTTCCTTTCCAGGTCGAAGACCCAGTGGAGATAAAAGAAGAAAGCCAAAATGCCCAACAATGCCAAAAGAATCCGTTCCTCGATGTTCCCTCGAGAACATTGGAGGAACACGCTCAGGATTTTGTTAGCATACAGATGCCTCCGGCGCCAAGTTCCAACCCGAGGAAAGTTAATTTCCTCTTAACACCTAGCTCTAGTTGTGCTCAGGAAAGCTCGTCCTCTGGTTCAGTTCACAAGGGAAAATCTTCCATCAAAAGTCTACTACCCAAACGTAACTTTAAGCAACGGACTCCTAATTCAGATGCTGAGAAAGCTGCTAATTTGGCCGCTGGAGCCTCATCCACAGCATCGAGTGATACGCTTCCAATCGCAAGATCATTATCACTTACAAAGATATTCACCCCGAGGATAAACAGAACATCATCGCTTCCACCAGATCCTATTGCACGTTCTAACTCTGGATCTGCACATGGTGGAATCGCTGGTGGCCCTCCCAATTCAAATGTGAGTTTGCATTAGATTTAAAACATATTTACCTGATTAATCCTATCAGCAACCCATGGTTGTAAATATTATTGGCTTGTGAGATGCTAGTTCCATAAAAACTTAACATCATAGGAAGTAAGGCTGTGTTTGGATAGAGTTCATATGGAAATGGGAATGAGAACAAAAAAGGAGCTAAATTACAAAAATTAAGGTGATTTACATTCTCATTCCTGTTCCCAAATATTTCAAGCATTCTTCACATATTTTGTTTATACATAAGAACTAAAGCCGATTTGACTCCAAGTGAATAATATTTGAAACTTATGAGTTCATTTTTATTGCCAAACCCCTTTTCAAAAAATTGTAACATTGTGGAGAAAGGGTTTTGAGATCAATTTTCTGTATTATTATTTCCTTCGGCAGAGAAAAGGTGCCTACATGCATATATCTCGTTCACTCTCGGTCCCTGTTAACGACAAAGAAATAAGCTTAAAGAGAATGGATTCATTTTTCCGCGTGATTCCATCAGCTCCTAGAGTGAATGAAACAGATGGCATGGCAGCAAATGTGGCTCCAGCAGATGGTACTAGTTTTATTTATGTAGTTTTGATATGAAATGTATTTTTGAAGATTCTCCAATGTTCAATGATGACAAGTTTATTCGATTATTCACACAACTGTGATGGCAAGGACAATCAACAAGTAGCTTACGGTGTTGTAATGGTTCAGATCAAAAGGAGGATGCTGATGGTGAGGACATACCTGAAGAAGAAGCTGTTTGTAGAATTTGTCTAGTCGAACTATGCGAAGGAGGCGAAACCCTCAAGATGGAGTGCAGCTGCAAAGGTGAACTTGCTTTGGCCCATAAAGATTGTGCTATAAAATGGTTTAGCATCAAAGGAAATAAGACGTGTGACGTGTGCAAGGAAGAAGTTCAGAACTTGCCTGTCACTCTGCTACGAATGCAAAGCACCCGAACTCGTCAAATTCACGCTGACATTAACGGATACAGGCAAGTAAATATTTAGTGATAATGAAACTCTTAGTTGTGCTCTTCTAATGTACTTGTGTTTGTTTGATGGATCTTGCACCTCAGCCATTTCACCAGTCCTATATGTTACATTTTGTTAACATTGTCTTCGGTAAGGCTAATCCATAAATGCTTTTATCAGGGTATGGCAAGAAGTGCCTGTCCTTGTCATTGTCAGCATGCTTGCGTACTTCTGTTTTCTTGAGCAACTAATGGTAATATTATCCTTCTTTTTTCCGAATCGGTTCAAGTTATCTTTACACGATATTGGTAACATACTATTCGATTGCAGGTGGGGGAAATGGGTACCAGTGCAATTGCTATATCTCTTCCATTTTCTTGTGTGCTAGGGCTCTTATTATCCATGACTTCGTCGACAATGGGTATGCTGAAAATGTTTTCTAAGAAAGAGTATATTTTAAGTTATTCCTGGTACTTATACATTAATATTAATGTAAACCACCTTTCTTTGATACTATGTTAAAGCCCTGACACACCTAAAAACTCGAATACAAGGTGGAGGCTCGGACTTGTTATTTAAATAAATTAGTGAATGAATCCATGTCTTTCCGACATGGGACTTACCAATAATGAATATGATCCGGAGGTTATAATTCTTTGATAGGGTCTGGCTTTTCTACTCATTAAACTTTCTGTTTCAGTTCCGAGAAGATTTGTCTGGGTTTATGCAGCAGTTCAATTTGCTCTGGTTGTTCTCTTTGCACATATTTTTTACTCATTGGTAAGATTTTCATTTGTACAAATTTAGAAATAATGTATTCGCTTCTCAACAATGTCCACTTAATTTAGTCACTTCTTTAATAATGTTCACAATGAATTGTACTTTCTGATAGAACTCCAAGCTAAGTTCATGACTAGCTGCAATATATGTTGTGTATCAGCTGTACCTCTTTTTTATCTGTGGTGTAAAATGACATTTGATTCTAGTTAAAAAAAATTAGTCTCTAAAGATTATTTTTTTTGTTGGGTGGTGTACAGTTACATATGCAGGCAGTTCTGTCAATTCTGCTTGCAACATTTGCAGGATGTGGCATCTCAATGAGTGCCACCTCTATTACTGTGGAGTTCTTGAAATGGAGAAGAAGGTGGCGAGCTCGGTCAGCTCGATCCCAAGTAACACGACAACCCGAACATTACCTTGAAACTGGGGAGATGGATCCTCCAGCTCCAAATCAACACCAGTAGACTATTCTGGTGGATTGCTAAAATGATGTTGTGTTTTGCTGAGTGATGTGATTATAAGTTATAGTTTGTTTTTCTCCTCTCTGTTCATAGGTTTGGTTGCACATGATTCGTTGCTGTAAAAGAATAAACGAATCAGTACTATAATACTGTAGTCATGTAATGTTTTGGCTGCCCAATTTCTGTAATGGAAAGTAAAGTATAGAGTTTGTTGTTTATACATAGGAAAATTGTTGGGGAGAATCAAGTATGGATGGCAATATTTCCGTCCCCGACGGGATCCTTGAACCCGGACGAGAACGGGGCAGGGAATCTCCAAATCTAAACGGGAATGGTGTGGGGACGTGGTGAGATATCCTTGCCCCACTCTATCCCGTTGCGCCCTGATATATTAAATATATATATATATAAATTAAAAATTATATTTTAAAATGCATAT
>JAYMTP010000120.1:0-45973 GCA_036897365.1 Geranium brycei
GTTCTGTTCGTCGCATGTCGAGTCATCTGGATAGACATTCGTCAGTGAACATGTAATTAACAAAATAGCCAATATACTCGTAACTACAGGAGGTTCGCGAGGAAGAAGAGGTTCAACGGAGATGCTAGGGAAGGAGAGTTGGGATGAAGCAAAAATATAAAAATACCCTCATTTACATGTTAAAAAACTAAAAGAAATTCGAAGTTTGACTTATTTACACTTTCATGTCACCGTATTAATCTTAGCCATTACACATATAATCTTGTAGCTGAGGATGATTCCTAAATTCCTATTTGAATCTACAGTTTTCTGCCAATTACTTCCCTTTAGTTTGATCTATAACTTAGAAGAAAAAACTCTGGCTTATTCCTGTTGCAATAACCACAACAATATCAATAATACTAATATATATCTACGCTACTTTTATAAAACCATTATCAGTCTATCTTGCTAAAGTTAAAAAAATCAAACCGCTTTTTGGTAATTGTCGAGACAAGGGAACAAAAAATATATAACACGGTAAAATTTCTGATAGAACTATTAATTATTAAATTTGTCAATAGTTGGGAGATTAGAACCCTTTTTATTCGTATTACTTGAGCTGGACAGACAAGTGTATCTGATCATATAGAAAATGAGAGTATCGATTACATATGACATTACCGTAAACTTTAATATAACTCATGTTTTGAAATCAAATCGAAGATTTGTATCCCCATAAAATCCTGATTAATTATATGAATTATGCCTTTTCGTCTCATATACGAGAATGATCAACAGTGACCTTACAATTACATGCCTCACATGCTCTGTCTTGATTCCTGTTAAATTCTCTTTAATGCTCTCTTTATTACTATATGACCTCACATGGCTGGCTATTGATCACTAGTGATCGTTATGATTACGAATTAGACCATACAGAAATGGACATGCATGTATCCAAAGTTGACTCATTCCAACCATTCGTTTGAGAAATATACATGGTGATGATGATTTGTATTAGAGAGAACATAATCAAACTTATCACTTTACTCATCTTTCCCATTGGAACAAGTTATTGTAATTGTTATCTGCCAAACTCTATCATGTCATTTTCTTATGATTATTTGGATCAAATCAAACCCAAGTTTCATTCACATATTTATTTACTTTGTCGGCACACATGGTCTTGAGTACGAATCTTGGTACATACAAGTTTTTGTTTCGGATGCTGACGAAAGGATTAAAAGACCAAAAATACAATTTCCCAAAAATCAATTCAAAATATAAAATTTTCCCGATTTGCCAATAAAAAATAACACATCATCTGAAAAAAAGTATCCCCGACGTGATAGATTTTTTTTTTAGGACGTAAATTGTGTTTGAATTTGAAATCATTGTTGTTGGGAAATGTTTTAGAAAGTTCGACGTCATCAATAGTATTACATATATTTGTGGAATACAAGTGTGAACAATTATGCTTCCTCCTTTTTACTTTTTGCATTTATGTGGACAAGCAAATAGAACCTGAAAATTGCTGAAACAAAACCTGAAATCCATGGCATTACATGCATGGCCACACAGCTCATAATCATAGCATTTATGTCGGTTTCTTGAGTGCCTCCCTCATTATTATGGACCGTTGTGAGGCTGAGAATAGTCAAGGTTCAAAAATGAGGTCGGCCGATTTGTCAATTCTCTGGTTATTATTATGGGATGTGGACCATTTTAATAGTGCAAGGTTGCTTCCCGTTTTCGGAGCAAGAAGTAGAAAAAATTACAATGATCCATCCTTGACGCGGTCGCAACGTTCATAATATCTATTACTCTCATTTTAGGTGTTATTTCATTCTTGATGTGTTAAATTATTGTTCTTTGTGCCATATATTTCCTCGAGAGTATTTGGAATAGTTTGTGTGCAGATCCCATCAATTTGGAGTGGAAGGAGCCAAAGAGACCAAACTGCCATCCTATATCGGTAGTGCATGAGATAATGCCAGCTTAATTATGTGTGGAAGAAAGAATTTCATGTGTTCACACAAGACGCAATTAGTATTAGTATGATAATATTGAATACAATGATTCATTCCTTGGATTTTAGGAAAAAGACAATCACCATCCTCAACTAAGGTCCAATTTTTGTTTCGAAGTTGGAGCCGTTTACAATGATTCATTCCTTGGATTTTAGGAAAAAGACAATCACCATCCTCAACTAAGGTCCAATTTTTGTTTCGAAGTTGGAGCCGTTTGAGGTCGAATTCCGCACTGGTTGGCAAAAGGTGGTCAAAGGGTTGGAGATGAGGCTGGTGAAGAATACGGTGGCTGAAAAATAATTTAAGCCACGATTGATCGGAGAAACACCTAAAACTCAAAAATGATGCGATTTGAAAATACGATACCCTCTTAATTCTGAAATTATTTTTTTGTCTCGTTATATGGGTTAATTGTGTGATATGTGTCTTGATGTTATCGTTTTGGCTTGTCTTCTTCTATCACTATGCAGGATCCAAATATAAGATGTCTATGAGACAGAGCTTATAACACATAACGTTTGTTTGAGCTCCCATCTCTCTGACTTCCATTCTCAACATCAAATTATTCTGGTGACGTCATCTACGCTGATCTCTATCATTATTACTTTTATCATCTCTCTTCTCAACGATTATTTTGTTCGGTTCAATTTTGTCTAAAAGACTATTAATTATATTTGTTGTCAACTCGATAAACATTATAAATTTTGTTTTCCACAAATGAAGCACATTTATTGCCACCTTTTATTCACATTCATTTTGACTAGTGGAGTATGTCACACACCCCTTTAGCAGGGGATGCACACTATTTTTTCTATTTTGCTCACACTCATAATCGTTTTACTTGGATTTACCCGATGGATCATAAATATGATCTTAATATTGTCTATTCTAAATTCACTAACATGATTTAAAATTAGTTTTCAAGATTTTTCAAGTTTTTAAACATTGTTTGTTGCCCTTCTTGCATTTTATATTACTGTTATACAAAGATCTTCTAAACACAACAGTCAAGCTGATCGGAAACACAGTTACATTCTTGACTTCGTGTATTTTAGTTATCTCCGCCGCATGCCTTAAGCGATTTTGGGGTGAGCTTGCTCTTACATTTGTCTACACTATTAATAATGTTTTATTCGGTCATAGGTTGGAAGACTCCCTATATATATATATATATATATATATATATATATATATGCGGTCATTCTCCTAACTATGACGGCTTTGGTGTTTTTAGGTATATTTATTTTGTTCGTCTACATTATCACAAACATATAAAAATTTAGTATGAAATCAAACATCAAGGGTAGATATATTGGGATTCCATTTTCAAATGCCTCCGCGTCTCTCGTCGCGTTCTTCTACAAATACAAATATTCTCCTCCATGTTTTTTTCGTGTGCACCCTCAACCTCATTCTTTTCGAATCCCAATATTGATCTCTTCACTGATGATGTTGAAATATCGTTTACCGAGCTAACCATTGCATGCGTCCCATCTCATCTTCTATCTCTAATTACTTCTCTGACCCCATTGTAAAACTGGGTCATACATATCGGGTCGGGCTTCACAACTAAAAATTCAAGATAATTAGTTTGGGTTTGAATCTTCCCTTTATACATGCCCATTTTAATTTCAATTATTTTTATGCGTGGTATTAAATTAATTTCTCCCTCTCATTCTCGTGTACGCGTGAAACTTATTTTCCCTTCACACTCGTGTACACATGAGCTTTTACTTTGACACTCCCCCCTCACGTGTAGCCTTGTCTACATGCGGGCCAAATAAGGACTTGTCGTCTGCATATGGGCCGGAGTCCACGAGGGGGGAGGGCACGGTGAACCACCAACAAAGACCTTAATCACCTCACTCTGATACCATGTAAAATTGGGTCGTATATATTGGGTCAGATTCCACAAATAAAAACTAAAAATTATTAGTTGGGTTTGACTATTCCCTGTATATACACCCATTTTAATTTCAATTTTTTCTATGTGTGGTATTAACTTAACTTCTCCATCTCATGCTCGTGTACGCGTGAGACTATACTTTTGATGTTTTAAATCTCAAGCGCCAACTCAGCTAACAAATTGAAACGCAGAATCTGAGTATCCTTACTTTCTTGATTTTGAAATCTTCTCAATATCGTCTAATTATCATCTGTGTTAGAAAAAAATATGCATATGATATTATCTTTCAGGAATGGTTGATAGATTCTAAGATTGACTCTACTCCAGTTGAGGCTAATGTCAAGCAGGCTCCTGCAAATGGCAAATTGCTCCCAGATACCACTCTCTACCGCCAGGTCGTTGGCAATCTAGTTTATCTCGATGTCACTTGCTAGAGCATAACTTATGTAGTGCACATTGTGAGCAAATTCATGTGAGCAAATTCTTGTGTACTCCTTGCAATGTTCACTATGAGGTTGTTCTTTGAGTTCTTGGTATGTTTGAGAAATCTCGTCTCGTAGTCTTCATTTCTTTCATGACATGCCTTTGGTCTTACAAGTTTACTTAGATGTTGATTGAGATGAAAACCCTACCGGCCCACGTTCTTCTACAAGATATCGTCTTTTCGGTTTGACTATTTTTTAACTCGATTCAGTTCATTCGGTTCGGTTACTTTGGGACAGCCTAAGTTGAAGTAATAGATTAACTTCTCCATGAAAATTCTCAACCAAATCTGCATGTCACAATTTGCAAATTCCATACAATACCGTAACAACCTGGTTCTTTTTTGGGTGGTACATTAATAGTTTAAAAACAAGTACACCATTTGAATAAGGGAAAAAGGGAAACTTTCTCTTTTTGGTTCATACCGATCTGACCCTTAATCAATTCATCACAAACACACTTTTTTTACACCAAGAGTTTACGAAAAAAACAAGCAAAAATGGAAATACCAGTAACGAAAATAAAACCCTTTTCGGTTCCTTCCAAAACAACAAAACACACAAATCCTAGTACATACTCAGTAATCAATCAGTGGCAGATAGCTCCGGCCTCCTCCAGCTCAACAACCCCCACATCCGCCAGCCTCTTCTCCTTGTACACATACCCTCTTGCACACACCAAATACACCACAAAATTCACACTGCTCAATCCCGCCAGCAGCCAGTAAAAATCGTACAGCCTCCCCTCGTTCAAATTATCCGCCAGCCACGCCTTCCCTTGGCCCGTGGCCTTGTGCACGATCGTCACCAGCAGCGAGCTCAGAAAGAACCCGAGCGACAGCGTGCTAAGAAACAGCCCCGTGCTCATCGTCTTCATTCCCTTGGGGCACTCCCTCAGGAAGAAGTCGAGCTGCCCTATGTACGTGAACGCCTCCCCCGATCCCACGAAGAAGAACTGCGGGATCAGCCAGAACACGCTCATCGGGACCACCGCAGACTCGTTACTCGTCAGGCCGTGCGACCTCGCCACGTGCAGGCGCTTGATCTCGGTCAGGGCCGCCGAGACCATCGCCAGGATCGACATCACCAGGCCCACCCCAATGCGCTGCAGCGGGGTGAGGCCCTGCTTGTTGTTCAGGAGCTTCCTGGCGATCGGGACGATGATGCGGTCGTAGACCGGGACGGTGAGGAGGATGCTCCCGACGAAGAACACGGTGAGGGAGGCGGCGGGGATCTGGAACCATTTCCCGACCCGGCGGTCCATTGTGGTCGCTTGAGACACCGAGAATGTTGTCATCTGCGCGTAGATGGTCCAGAAGGTTATGGTGGTGGCCCATATCGGGAGCATCCTGATCACTAGCTTCACCTCCTCCACGTCCGTTAGCGTCGATATGCGCCACCTGTTCTCGATCGGACTGCTCGCGTCGCCTGCCTCTTTTATTGCTGCTTTATCCAGAAACCTGTCGTCACACACCCGCACACCACAAACTCGTGAAAATTTGTTACTTGTATACACGTCTGCCAGTAAACATTTTATACTATGGCTAAACAGAAATTTACAATAAAGTAGCTGTCAAATATTTAATTTTTGTAAACAAGAAAGCTCTCAACTTACCAATTTGTTTGCAAAATTTGCAAGTTTGTTTAGATATAACCAAAATACCCCTAAAACAGCCCTACTAATTTGTTTGAGTTCATTGATTTTCTTTTTCTTTAACCAAATATCAACAGCCCATGACTTTATAATACAAAGATGAAAATGGGTAATCAGATTATCTTACCGGAAAAATATAGGCAAACTTGAGTTGAAGAGTAATTATTTTAATTTGAGGGTCAATTTTGACATTTTGATAAAATTACACATTTTGTAAAAAAAAATATAAGTTTCCATTACATTTTGTAATTTCTTCATAAAAAAATTGAATAGTTAATACTACTTTTTGCAAATTTTTTTAAGGCAAATTAAGGACTGACCGGAACTCTTTGGAACGAGGGAGCCTCTGTTTTTTGTTCTTGTGTTCTTGGCCGGGAATGTCGTCGACGTCGAAGAGTAAAGTGGGGTCGGACGGCAATTCCATGTGCCTCTTCTTCCACGCCGCCACGTACGCCACCGCGATCTGCGTCAGGGGGCTTCCGACGAGCTTCTTGAACCGATATTTTTTGGTGCCGGCCAAGAAGATGAGCAGAGCGAGGACTATGGCGCTGGCGCAGATCCCGTAGCCCCATTCTCGCCCGAGGTTGTCCTGTATGTAGACGAGGACGGTGACGGCGGCGAGGGAGCCGAGGCTGATGAAGAAGAAGAACCAGTTGAAGAACTTGGACATCTGGTTCTTCTCCCTCTCGTCGGAGTCGTCGAACTGGTCCGATCCGAACCCGGAGACGCTGGATTTGACCCCGCCTGTCCCCAGGGCGATGAGGTACAGCGCCACGTAGAGCACCACCAGCTGAATGCCGCTTGCTTTCACGCACCTCGATGACGGGTCGTCGGCGATGCACTTCGGCGGCCGGAGGGTCGGACTTATGGTTGAGATAGTCAAGATCGTAACTCCCTGCCAAATAAAATAATATTAATCTCAGAATTAGGTAGTAACGTTAATAAAATAGCAGAGTAAGTTCATTAGAGCCTAAATTTTGATAGACAACAGTTTGGTAAAAAAAATGGTAGAATGATTGAATGTAAAGAGTGCTTACAGTGGCTTGAACGGTGGCGAAGATGGCTATGGTTAAATATCTGTACGAATTTAGATGGAAGGAGGAGTTAAAACAGAAGCACAAGACAAGTTATAAAATTGGGTTGTACATATCGGGTCGGACTCTTCAACTAAAAGGTCAAAACCCCATATAAGTATGAGATTTGAGGTAAAAGGGAAGGTTCGGACCTGCCGAGGAAGGTGTCGGCGAGGAAGCCTCCGAGGAGGCAGAGCATGAAGGAGGTTCCGAAGAAGTTGGTGACGATGTTGGCGGAGGCGGCATTGCCAAAGTGCATAGTTCCGGTCAAATACGTCACCAGGTTCACTCCGATTCCCAGCGTCGTCAACCTCTCACACGCCTCTCCACCTGCACAACTCCCACCATACTCAGAAATTGAAAGTTCAATCTAAAAAACTAGTTATGGCAATTAAGAGAGGGGAAAAAAGAGAGGACCCAGAATCATGGCGGCGCTGGTCCAGCCGCCAGATTTGACGCGGCGGGCGGGGCGGCCCTTGTAGTCCCAGGCATCTGGGAGGGTTTTGCCCTGGGTTTGAGGCAGTTCCATTTGAGGGATTGAGTGAGTATTGTGACTTGTCTATTCTATTGAGGATGGGAAGGAATGGGTGAGTGATGGGTCCTTTTATACAGAGTGTGGAGGGAAGTTTGGGTTTAGATGGGTCACACATGTTATGTTATGTTATTGAGGCCCCACCTATATGTTATTATTATATGCTTCATAATTCTATAATATTCTATATGCCTCTCATTTTACACATTTTAAGTTTTGCTTCACTCTTCTCTCTCTCTTGGCAAGTCAAAGTAGATTTATTACAAGCCATTAACTGTTTACTAACAACTAAGTCTATTTCCTCAGCAACAAAAAAACTAAGTCTATCAGTTAAAATACTACATATGCCCCAAATATTTTTGCATCTGAGTATTTAAGTGCAGCATATTTAATGTAAACAACTTGTTTGTTATGAGAATTGAATTTTATTAAATTTAAACACTTCTTTGCATTTATAAGATCAGTGTTTTGTATTTTAAACTCCATCCATGTGTTAGACTAACACATAATTAGTATATAATGAATTTTATCACCAAAGCTTGTTTGATCAGTTGGTCATACACTTGAAATTGGGTCATAAGGACTTGGGTTTGAGTCACACTTCGATATCTCGCTTTTATTTTTACCTTCTGTTGGACCTCTCTCTGTTAGTGTGAGTAAGTGGTGATATTAGGGCCCCTTTTACAAGTGTGTGCCTTGAGCCCATTAAGATTTTACGGATGAATAAGAAACGTTTTATTATTTTTTTAAAAAAACAATCATCTAAAGAAGGAAAATACTAAACCCCATTAAAACTTAAAATCTTCAAAATTATTACTTAATAATAATGAAATATGGAGACATTGTTTTATCCAATTTTAACTAAATCCCTAAAAAGTATCTCAAATATCACAATAATAACTATTGAAAACACTGCCATTGTATGGAGACATTGTCTTATCCATTGTATTAAGGACGGTACATCTGGAACGCGGCCATAACGAAAAAAAATAATGCCATTACGTACTTTATTTCGCCATTAAAACACTGCCAATATCGTGCAACAGGGCAGCGCACATGAGATGAGACGTTGCAGTTGTTATGGCAGCAAACTACCGTTAAAAAACATGCACTGTACGTTGCCATTGCAACGACAGCGCATATGCCAATGTTCACTTCCAACGCAATGGCAACATACCTGCACTGCCATTGAGGTAATTTTTTTTTAATGGATTTTGGTATATTACAAAACTGGTAATTTTTAAAAATATTACAAAAAATTGAAATACATTCAACATGACAAATAAAAATATTATATTAATTTAAAAGTTAATACAATCTATTCTGAATAAGAGTTGGAAGACCATAAGGGATGAGATATAGACACATTGCGGAGCTTTTGAAATATCACTTTTAGGAATCAATCTGATTTCTTGTCTTATACTCATTTTCTTATTATATTAAAGTCTTTCTTTTTATTAGGCATATGCCTCTTGTATATATGGACACCTATGTTTAATGTAAAAATAAAAAAGTCAGAATATAAATAAAATCACGGTGATAATACCTTGTGTGTGACTGGCTTTAGCAATACAATACCCACTCTTATAGTCTTTATCAGAAAATAATCCAGAATAAATACTTGTAGAGAAGTGTGGTAAGCAAACATGGATTTTTAACGATTTTATTAAGTGTGGATCCAACGTGACTAGGGCTGTAAGCAAACCGAACTTTTACCAAGTTATTAGAGCTGGATTCAAGCTTAAGATTGGGCTCGATTCAAACTGAATTTGAGTTGAATTCGATCTTAAAATTGGGCTCGTTTAATAAACGAGTCGAGATCGAGTCTGAACTTTTAAGACTTGATAGGGCTTGCGAGCGGCTGATCATTTAATATTTACTTAATTACATATTTTTATTAGAAAATTAGTAAATATTTATAATGAAATTAGACGAGTTAAATCGAATCGAGTTGTCGGTAATTAATTTTAGGATAAATTCAAAAAACAGTGGGAGAACTATTTGATTTTGCGAGAACCTGGGGGGTATCAAGAAATTATGGAGCAAGGTATCACCTCCGTATATAGAAAATTATATTGAGTAATTATAGTCTTTCCTTATGTTAGGCATATGCCTCTCGTATTTAACTGTATATAGACACCTATTTTTAATGTAAAAATAAAAAAGTTAGAATATAAACAAAATCATTAAATGTTGATAATATACATTGTATGATGACTGGCTTTAGCAGTACAATAACCACTCTTATATCGGAACATAATTAATCGAGTATTTACGTATTCTCATGACAAGGGTTATAAACGTACTAGAACTTTAACGAGTTGTTAGAGCTCAGTTTATTAAATATTGGACTCGTTTAATAAACGAGTCATCATTTAATATTTACTTTTAATTACATATTTTTATTAAAAAAATTGGGAATATTTATAATGAAATTAGGAGAGTTAAATCGAGTCGAGCCAATCTCAAGCTGGCTAATTTAGTATTTAATAAATTATATATATTTTTATTTAATAAATATATTTTATTGAAATTTAAGCGAATCGAAGCGAGTCGATTTCGAGCTTTTCTACTTATTTTGAGTCAAATTCAAGTTTAATTGCACAAGCTCGAGTCGAAGACTTTTTTCACGAATCGATGAGCTTTGCATATTGAAGTTTGATTCGAGCCGTTTACAACCCTACTCTTGACTATGTTCTCGATTACGTTGAGACATCCTTACCAACATAATTGAGATCGAAATCTTGGGTTGGTGTTATGCTAAGTTTAAGATCTTCTATTAAATGCGTGATACATTAATTTAGTGTAAATTTAAAAAATAACTAGCAGTAAATGATTTGATTTTGCAAAAAGTGGTCGTGTACATTTTTGTTTGCAAAAAGTAATTGTGAACTTGTCATTTTTTGCAAAATGTGAAAAAATTTAAATGACAAAAATAGCCTTTTAAATTAATTTTATTACACTCTTTCAACTCGAGCTCGCTGATTTTCTTCTTTTCACACGTTATTGATGCCCGACCATGATATTTTGGGTCTAGAAAGTTTGGAGTCAAGTAAAACCGGCAAATTCAAGTTGAAAAAAATTATTTCGATTAAATGTTTTTTATAAGTTCGCTGACATTTCTATTATTTTTGGACAAATGAACTTTTTCCAAAATTTGAATAGTTGACGGTTTTTTAATAAAAAGGACAAAATGAGAAAAGTAGGATATTGAAAGGAACTGAGAATATACGTGTATAGTGCCAAACATAAATCATTGACCACAAACGCCAGCAAATAGCAATAGTAGAAGATCATTGTTCTCATCTTATATATAAATATGATAATAAAAAACACGACAAGGACCAAACCAACCACCCTCATTCGTCAAGCGTTAGGTATATTTGCGATCCAATGAGTGTCAGGAGTCATGGCGCTTATGGATTTGCAGGTCAAAGATTGTCTCTTCACAATCCATCTCCTTTTTAATTTTCTGGGATCTTCCAATCACCTGTCTTTGGGTCGATGTGGTTGTGGACAAATGTGTAAGTTAATCATGTGCAGAAACCCACCTCACTTAAAATATAAAAGTGATAAGTGGATGTCTAAATTGCTATATAAGCTGAACAGATCTAATTCTGAAAAATATGAGACTCTAACATCTCCACTCAAATGTAAACTAGTTCGAAATGCACGTGGAAAAAGACGAGTGGGAGGCACCCACCTAAAAGCTCAAACTAGTAAGTGGAGGCTCAAATTGTTATATAAACTGGTGAACAGATCCACATATGAAAACACTCCACTCACGTACAAGCCAGTTTGAAATGCACGTGAAAACAGACGAGCGGGGGAGGTACAAAATGGACGCCCTCCGATCCATGGGTTTAAGCCCGAAACAGATAACATATGAAGGTCACGTCCAACACAGAACCAAACTCTGGTAACTTGTTAGAAGCCGAACTTACCTAA
This sequence comes from Geranium brycei, assembly GCA_036897365.1. Taxonomy (NCBI): domain Eukaryota; kingdom Viridiplantae; phylum Streptophyta; class Magnoliopsida; order Geraniales; family Geraniaceae; genus Geranium; species Geranium brycei. Next base: position 11,608 of record JAYMTP010000120.1, read on the forward strand.
AAGCTCAAGCTGATAGGTGGATTCCTATAGATTGTTATTTAAGTTGGTTGACGGATTCACATAATATTATGGTATGCAAATTGTCATGTTCACTTACGTTAGATGACATGTTGCAGTGGTGCAAGTTTCAATATTGAACTAGCCCATATTCTGATTGATTATAGTTTCTCGATTTTAAGTGGATCGATATTATGAAACATCACATTAATCAGAGACTAAATGAGAATACATCTGTCCTATACAATAAGTCAAAACACTCATCATTATTTACGTATTTTTTGGGAAAAGAACGAAAAATAATGAAATTCCATTATTAGTGATGATTTTATGAGGTCTCTGTGGGTAGATGGGTACAAATAATGAAAGTAGCACTATGGTGTATGAAATGAGAGCGGGAACATGTAATGTTTGTATACAAAGACAAGCATAGAATCGTCGACCAGATACTCTCATCGGGTTGCTTTTGTGCGCTGTAAAAGCAAGTGACTTGTATATATAACCACAGCCAACGACACAACGCCACCATTCCATTAACGTTGTTAACTAACAACATTAATTTAATCCGCACATTTTTCTTTTCTCTGTTTCACTTTCACCATCAAATCTTTGACTTATGCTACCCCCACTATTTAATGTTGTTTTCTCTGCCACAAATAATTGGAGGCTGTTTAAGAAAGAACCTTAAGTGTTGAAAGTTAGCTTAAATAAAAGAGTTGTTCTTCCCCAATTTGGGATTGTTAGTTTTAAGTAGTTTTACATTATATGATTAAATCATATTAATCCTGTGTATTGAATAAATTGTTTTGGTATGCCAACTGAATGTGTGCATATTTCATTATCGTGAATGTTTAGGCTTACAAGATCCTAATTTCGTATTACAAACCTTTCAATTTCATCTCTTAATTAATTTATAATCATACAAAAACCAAAAATTCTTGTGTTCGGTTTGTTGATAAATTCATCAACTATTTCTCTAGGATGCAAAATTTTGCATTTGGTAAAAAAGGTTGAGTTGTAATTTACAAAGTTTCTTATTAAATTTTATTTATTAATATTTACATCTTGTTGATAATTTTATCATATTATTTAACAATAACAACTAACTTTGAATGTGTTACAATGCATATTTCATTATCTTGAAATGTATATAGGCTTATAAGATCATAATTTCATGTTATTAACCTTTCGATTTCATCTCTTAATTTGCATTGATTTAGAATTCTTATGGTTGAAAATTTTGATACTATAAATATATAGGTGATATTTTTCTTTATTTGGAATCATCCAAAATCAAGAATTTTTCTGTTGTTGTCTCTCTCTCTTACATTTCTTACCCTACAAAACTTTGTTCGCTTTGTTGATAGAGAAATATTTGGGCTCAATTTAGCTTGGACAAGAGTTAGTGTACGGTGATAGTTTAAAATCGTTGTATCCTAGGAGATCGGTGCTCGCTGATTCCAATAGAGAATACACTTCAAGAAAACGGTGAAAGAGACTTCGATTATTTTTCTGCGATGTAGAATTTTGTATTCAGTAAAAAGGATTGAATTGTAATTTACAAAGTTTCTTATTAAATTTTATTTTTCAATATACTCACAACTTGTTGATAATTTTATGGTATTATCCAACAATAACAACCAAGTTTGAATTCTTTAGGACATATATTTGTTAAAAGGATCTTGTCTAGAACTCTCAGATGAAGTGCCAATTCAAAAATTTTAGGTGCTGTCATATAGCTTAATTTGTATCCACTAAGTTCAAGAGATGTTTCCCTAACCTCAATGAGAACAATTATTATGCATAAGTTTAGGTTGTACACCTATTTTTGTACACCTAATTTTCTTAGGATTGTAGTTCAATCAATCAGAGCACCGCCCTGTCAAGACGGAAGTTGTGAATTCGAGCCCGATCAGTCCCATTTTGTGGAAGTGAGCCTCCGCCCGTTGGTCGCGAATCCCCTTCATAAAACAGGTGATTGTGGATAATAACCAAATAACCAATGGGGGCTTATAGTTACATACAGTTTTGTTGTCTTTATATCAAAATGAGTAACTTTGTGTAATTCTTCAATCGATACAAACTAATTAACTTATTTGAAAGAGAAAATGAGATTATTAATTAATTATCTTTTCAAGTAAAAATGGATGCCAAGGAAGTGAAAAATAGTCCACATTCTGACTAAGTTGGCACCCGTCCGGTAAAATCACATAAATAGCCGATCATAAATAAATAAAAGGTGTAATAACTATCACTTGTCAACGATTGATAACCCTGCGCCAAGGTAAAGAATTACTGGCTTTGTTTCCCTCCTAATATATATGACTACATGAGTAGCAATCACATTCATTTTGCCGAGAAAATGTATGTCATTAAGCCGATTTCAAATGTAACGTCAGCCAAATGTTAATGATTTATTGATCGCATGCATATTACTAGAAGTTATGTCTGGAAAAAAAGAAAACGATAGATTAAAGTGAAGAGAACAAGAATCACAGAAAAACTATTCGAATTGTTTATAAACACCCAGAATCTGTCAATCCAAGAGCACATGTAATCACATTTTCTCGAGTTAATGACAAAATCTAAAGTGTTTAATATTGTAAAATCATTCACCAATTTTGTCCAACCCAAATCGAAATAATTCTTCCCCTTTCATAAACTTCGAAAGAGAACGAATATAAACTTGTATGCTTGAAACATTACCATAAAAACTAATTTTCACAGTGACTAGAAATTAAAGGCTAATTTGGAGATTCTTTATCCGGCAAAAACAGGGCCTACACACCGACTTGCTCGATCACATCCTTTTTGAAATTGATTTCCCATATATGTTTTGTGGCATTGCGTATAGTCAACTCTTAGGTGATAGAAAATTAGGGGCTTGGACGGCTTGATAATGAAAGCCAAAATTAAGATAACGCATTATCCAATTAATGATACCAAATTAGTTTATAATTCTTTTGGACTGATTGATCTTGATACGAAATTAGATTATAATTCTTTTGGACTGATTGATCTTGCAATCAACATGTGTTTGTCTGGCTTGGTTTAGCAACAATTAAGAAAACGAGGGCTACCCAATCCAACAGCCGTGTCGCATGCAGTTCCTTCCTAGCTATATTCTGTATTAATCATTTTGTTAAAATATGATGCAATATCTTATATATACGTATACAAAATGTGTAAATTATAAAGTCCAGTCTAATACAGAATGAGTTGAATATTGATAATGACATCATAATGTAACGAGATGAATATTGATAATAACATCATAATGTGACATGAGTACTCTTAAGAGGTTAATTACGAACACAAGTGGGTCCTAGTGGTGATTCCCGTGTGAGCGGTTGTGGTGAGAAAATTGGCGGTTACTTACTTGTGAAGCGGTTAGCGACGGCGGAAGCGAGTTCCGGAATGGCAGAAACGGAAGATGGGCTTGATGGACTACAGGAGCAGGGGCAGAATATCACTATCTCAGGTGAGGACGAGGTGGAAGTCGTGTTGGAGGAACCGGCTGAGGGAGAGAAGACAGTAGACACCGAACTATGTCTGGTTGGTCGCCTGATGGAGGAGAGGCGCTACGACCTTCCTACTCTCCGTTCCTTTATGGCAGGTTTGTGGAGACCTGCCCATGATATTTCCTTTCAGGGGGTTGGGCAGGGCACGTTTGTGATCCAGTTCTATGATCCAAAGGACAGGGACGATGTGGTTGACAGAGGGACGTGGACTTATCGCCAGATTCATTTTATGTTGGTTCCTTTACCTCAGGGAATCCCTTCGACGGAAGTGAAGTTTGAGTTTTCCCTATTTGGATCCAGTTCCATAAGCTGCCAGCGAAGTTCTATTCGGAATCAGCGATTATTAAGATTGCAGGTTTACTGGGCACAGTTATAAGGTCGGATGATGTGAACTTTAGAGGAGGTTGGAAGAGTTTTCTTCGGGTGCAGATCCTTTTGCCGATGGACAAACCTCTGCGTAGACGAGTCAAGGTCTGTGATGTTTCGGCACAAAACCATTGGGTTTATCTTCAGTATGAGAGACTCCCAAGTTTCTGCTTTCTTTGTGGCCGGTTGGGTTATGCGGACAAATTCTGCCCTACTGCAACTTCGGAGGAGATCCAGAGTATTGTTCGCCCGTACGGGGTTTGGATGAGGGCTCAACTGAGTACGAACTCCTTTTCTCGTGGGAACAAGTGGCTTAGGGATGGTCGGAAAGAGGCAGCACCTCCTAGCAAAGGGAAGAGTTCAATGGATGGTGAGCCAAAGGACAAAGTTATCCATATTGTGGCTAGCCAGGTAGATAATGAGTTTGCAGATCCAGTACCTGAACATATGAGGGTGATTTATGGGGCGTGGGAGGGAGTCCGCGGTCAATCTGGGGTAAAATGGCGTAGAATGGCGGATGCTGAATTGCAGGGTGGGACATCTGAATCGACGGGACCAGCTGAGAGGTCCCACGGGGGTCCATGAATACAATCTCATGGAACTGCCGTGGGCTCGGGAACCCGTGGGGTGTACAGTTCCTTCTCGAGCTAGTTGCTCAAAAGAAACACAATTTTGTTTTTCTTTGCGAGACCTACTCATCTCAGAATAAAGTAGCTGCTTTACAGAAAAGACTGAGGTTTGAAGGTAGATGTGTTGTAGAGCCTGAGGGCCGAAGTGGCGGGTTAGCTATGTTATGGCGGGCTGATTATAGGGCAGAGGTCCTTTCGGTTTCCAGGTGCCATATTGACATCTCGGCTATGAAAGGAGGGGAGACAAAGTTTCGCCTTACCGAAATCTATGGCGATGCGGATAGGAGGTTTAGATCTAACACATGAAGCCTCCTTCGATCGCTATCCCGGGACCACAATCTGCCTTGGTGTGTCCTTGGAGATATGAACAACATTTTGTCTCTGGAGGACACGAGAGGCTCTCGTCCCTATCCTCAGGAGCTCATTGAAGGGTTTGGGTGTGCTATTGCTGATGCTGGTCTCAGGGATGTGGAGTTGGAGGGACATCGTTCTACATGGGAGAGGGGTCATGGGACAGACAAATGGATTGAGATCCAACTGGACCGGGCCTTTGTTAATCACCAATGGACCGACAAGCTGGGGGAAGTGGGCTTGAGGAATTTGGGCCCCTTCACGTCAGACCATAACCCTATCCTCTTGTATGAGAGAGGGTTGACTGTCTTTGCTTGGAACTACCCTTTCCGATTTGAAAATATTTGGCTAGGTAACCCTAACTGCTCGCACATCACAGAAGAGATCTGGAATCTAGCCCAATCGGATTCACTGGTGGGAAGGCTTGATAGAATCAGGGAGGGGTTGAAGAAATGGGGGCAGATTTTCGACGAGCTGAGGTCTCGGAGATGCACCGAACTCAGGCTGACCTATGGCCGCTGAGATACCGGCGAGATCGTGGGGGTCTAAGTGAATATGAGGCGGCTCTTCTCTGGATGAACGAAATTTTGCTTGATAAGGAGATAAAGTGGAGGCAGCGATCTAAGCAGTTGTGGCTTAAGGAAGGAGATCGTAACACAAGGTTCTTTCACAGGTGTGCCTCTGCTAGAAGGAGTCGAAATTTCATTTCTCAGTTGTGGGATGATTCAGGTACTATTAGAGACTAGGATACAGGATTGATATACCTTATACATGATTATTTTGCTGATTTGTTTTCGGGTGGAGCCACTCAACCTGATAGCATTGTGGGTTTAATTGATCCTTTGATTTCGGCCGACCAGAACTCCCAGTTGTTGAGGCCTGTTGATGAGTCCGAAGTCCACCGAGCCCTTTTTAGCATGGATATTGCAAAATCTCCAAGTCCAGATGGCTTGAATGCGGGATTCTTTCAATCCAGAATTTGCTCAAAGGTGAGATTGTTAAGGCAGTTGATGAGTTTGTCAGGTCGGGAACACTGTTGGAGGGTGTCAACAATACTAACATCGTGTTGATTCCTAAATCTACGAACCCGGACACTCTGGCAGGGTATCGGCCCATAGCTCTCTGCAATGTTCTTTATAAGATTCATTCTAAGGTGCTAGTTAACAGAATGAAGGATTTGTTGGAAGGGGTTATTTCTCATACCCAAAGCGCTTTCGTTCCTGGGCGTATGATCACTGATAACCTGATTGTCTCTTTTGAGATTTTGCATAATATTCGTCGGCGTACAGGGGGAGTAAATGGTATGATGGCTTTAAAACTCGATATCAGGAAGGCATATGATAGCGTGGAATGGGGCTTTTTATTGAAGATGATGTCAGCGTTGGGATTTTCTGAGCATTGGGGCCGCTTTATAGAATCTTGCATATCCTCGGTGACATACTCAGTTTCGACCAGTGGAAGAAGCATTCGGTTTTCCAGCCCGTCTCGGGGTATCAGGCAAGGTGATCTTTTATCTTATTATTTGTATCTTTTTTGTGCGGAAGGTTTGTCTCGACTTCTTTTTAAAAGCACGAGTGACGGTCTTACTCATGGAATTAAAGTTGCCCATTCAGCCCCGATTATATCACACCTTTTATTTGCAGATGATAGTTATATGTATGGTTGAGCTACTTGTTTCGAGGCGGTGCAACTCAGAAACATTCTTGCTACGTATGAACGTGCGTCAGGCCAGGTTGTTAATGCTGATAAGTCATCGGTTTTGTTTTCTCCTAATACTCCGTTGGACACGAAATTGGGGATCCTCCAAATTCTGGGCTTTCGAGAAGATAGATACGGGATCTTCAACTTATTTGGGCCTCCCGAATTTAATTGGGAGAAATAAATCGGAGGCTCTGGCCTTTGTTAAAGACCGAATCCAGAAGAGAGTTCTAAGTTGGAGTTCTTCGTTCTTGTCTACAGCGGGGCGGGAAGTTTTGCTGAAATCGGTTATCCAAGCGATTTCGACTTATGCCATGCAAGTTTTCCAATTCCCTCACAATCTAACGGAGGAAATTGGTAAAATGTTGGGCAAATTCTGGTGGAAGGGTAAGATAGAGGCTCTGGTATAATTTGGAAAAGATGAACCGACCTTTGTAGACACAAGGAAACGGGTGGAACGGGGTTTATAAATTTCTGGGAGTTCAATAAAGCTTTGTTGGGGAAGCAGGCCTGGCGGGCGATGACCTCTCCGGACTCTCTTGCGGCGTGGATTTTGCAAGCGAAATACTTTCCGGGCTTGACCTTCCTTCAATCCAGCCTTGGGAGGGGCCCGAGTTTCATTTGGCGTAGTTTATGGGGCTGCAAGGACCTGCTGTATTGATCCCTATCTTGGACAGTCCTTGGCTCCCAGGGTTGAGTCCGTTCGTGGAATCGTCTAATCCAGCCTTGCAAGGGCAGTCTGTTTCTTTTTTGTTTCTACCTCAGACCAGGTATTGGGACCTTTTTGAAATTCAGAATTTATGCAAGAGGAGCAGTCCAAAATTTTATCTATTATGCCGTCTGATTCTGGGAGGTCCGATGAGTGATTCTGGGATTGGGCCCCAAATGGAGATTATACGGTGAAGAGTTCCTATAAGAAATTGCTGAGCTTGAGGGGCTGGTGGTCGGATTCGATGAGGAAAGAGAAATGGAGACGGCTGTGGGCGTTGAACCTCCCCCGAAGGTCCTCATTTTTTTCTAGCGAGCTTGTCTTGATCTTCTGCCGACAAAGGTGAGATTGCTATAGAAGGGAGTTCAATCGGATGGGGCATGTCCATTTTGTCGTGAAGTAGGGGAATCGAGCGACCATATCTTTTTCTCCTGCCGTACTTCAAGGCTTATGTGGCAGGGTTCTAGTTTCTCCCCTATCTTGGCGGGTCTGGGCAACCTGGAAAGGCTGTGTGATTGGCCCACATGGAGTATAAGCCACCACACTCTAGAGGAATTTGTGTCTATTTTGTGGGCTTGTTGGGGATTGCGGAACCGGACTGTTTGTCAGCAGGAGTTGTTTGATCCGTCCCGGGTTCCTCTTTCTGCCAGCTCTTTAAGGTCGGCCTGGCTGCAAACGACCAAGGCTATTCCGGGTAGAGGAAGGGTTGGCTCTGTCTCTGTTCAAGACTGTTGGAGACCCCCGGAACAAGGTGAAGTTAAGATCAATATTGATGTGGCGTTAAGTGTACAGGAAGGTCGTTGAAGTGTTGGCTTGGTCGCTCGAAATCATGAAGGCCGAGTTTTGGGTCTATGTTGTCGGAGCGCTTCGGGGATTCTCCAGCCCATGGAGGTGGAGGCCTTGGTGGCTCGGGAAGCACTGTTGTGGGCGAAAAGAAAAGGGTGGGGGAACATTTTGGTTGAAACAGACTGTCAAGGACTGGCTGTGTACCTGTAGTCGTATTCAAGGTCGCTGGGAAGACTAGGAGGTATCATTCTTAACTGTCTTTCTATGTTTTCTTTGTGGTCCCAACCTGTTAGGTTTCCTTTTGCTAAGCGTGTTTGTAATCATCCGGCGGATATGCTGGCAAAGTTTGCTTTGGTGAATGCGAGTTTTGAATCAGGTGAGGGGTTTGTCCCACCAATGCTCGTGAATGCTTTTAGCGCCGATGTGATGTGCCTATAATATTTTGCAATTTGTCCTAAAAAAGAGAGGTTAATTGCAATTCATTATAATGTACTATATGTATTTTTTAATTCAAAACGACATACTTTTTGGTATTGAATTATTATGTTCATGTTAGTTATGTTTCACCGTCTTTAACAAAGTTAAAGTTGACATAAAACGTTCATATCACTGTTTAATCACAAAATTACCTTAATAAATTAATAAATAAAATAATAAAATATAATTAATAAATAAAATCAACGATTAACTTATAACTTATAATGGATCATCTATTGATTAAGGTTTTATAATTAATAATTAATAATAATCATCAATTTTTTATGATTAATATTTCTTAATTTATTTATTAAGGATTTATTAATAATAATTGAAAACAAAATTGAAAAAACACTATTCTTCCTCTTCTATTTGTTCAAAAACGCATTTTTCCTTCTAATTTATAATTAATAATTTGTTCAACAACCTAATCTGAAACTCGAGAACGCCGATCTGCTCTGATGGATCCTAGGAGCAATAATATACTCTTAATGATTCAAAGAAATTAATAGCTATAGAAATGCACATTGATTTGACTAGACAAGTGTTTCTTATGCGATTGATTTAATAAATGATTAATTACATTTTATTATGGCTAAAGTGACGCGTTTTACACTTTACTATAGCTATAATAAAAAGTTCAAATTGAAGTAAGCTAATTGAGTTTTTTACACTTTGCCCTAACACTGTTAGATTTTGGACGGAAAACCTAAATATTTTAAAAGAAAACAAAAATACACCTGAATTGATTTGGTTTGGCTCAGACCAATAATAAACCGAAATTTGGATCTAGTTTGAGAAGTTGGACCGGTTTCTTCAACGATGCTCCAGGTAATCCATCCGGCATTTCCGGCACGACTCTAGTGGAGGTCCCGGATATAATTTCTTATACGAAACTAGAAATCTTGTTTATATATGCCTAAATTGAGCGAAAATCATGGTTTTTCAGTTTACATCGCCTGAATCGAACAAAAAAATTTGTGCCCGACGAGGATAGTCAGTGTTTCTCCGGCGAGGTAAACCTCCGGATCTGTTCTCCAACCTCCAGCGTCAGCGTTTTTCAACTTTTGCTGATTATTTGCCCATATTTTTCCCATATAGCTCCGATTTTAGTAATTCTAATGCCAAAATTATTCAAATTTAATTACGAACGCATTCATGTAATTTTTTGGTCGAATATGTAACCAATTAAAAAATCACAAAAATTAGATTTCAAATATAGAGAAAGAGAGACGTTGATGTCTGAAAATTCGATTTTAGAGCACTTGATTTGGTCGAGAAGCACGACTTGAGAGGGAACCGAGGCCGATTCAGAGGGTTTGAGGTATGGGGCAGTGTCGAGGGAAAATCTGAACTAGACAGTTCTATCAATCTTACTGGCAGCCGATGCTGAGGTCGATGTTGAGGCCGAAGTCGTTTTGGTTCGCAGATCTGGCTTCGATGCCCTTTCCCCAGCGTTGACACCTCGATAATTGCTCCTAACAGCAGCGACGAAGCGATTCCCATGAACTTGATGGATTTGGCGGAGGAGGAGATTGGACTGGTCCAATCTCAGCCCGATCGAATCTTTCTCAAACCGGACGTCATTAGTTTGCAATTTTGATGGTAAATGGAGGATATTTTTGACTTTTAACATTTAAAAAAAAGTTATGCTAGAATTTGGACGGAAATGGGCAAAGTGAAATAAATGAAACCACCTGACCTTACTTTGAAAATTTTATTAACTATAATAAAATGTAAAATGTGTCACTTTAGATATAGTAAATGTAATTATTCCTTTAATAAATTATGGAGAAAACAGGAAGTGTTTAAGGATTGAACAAAAATGGAATAGAAAAAAGTAGTTGGATGGTCCGAAGGAGACCACTCGATCTCCAGTAGCCAATCACATTGCGTTGACTGTTTTAGTGTTTTAATGTTTTGTACAGTTTAGTCCTAATCTAGGTAAGGTTGACCTTCACGCTTGTGATCATGCAACATTAGTGGCCTATCTCAATTTAGCTAGCTATAGACAGCAACGGCTTTTGATGTGTGAGTAATTATGAATATGAGATTGTTCTCACAATGAACTAGAGATTAACATGAGAATTTCCAAAGGAAAATGGACTATGATATGAACTCTGTAACAAGTATGGTCTCGTGTGCTCCAAGAGCCAATTAAACAAGACAAGACAAGACTTGACCGTAATGGGTCGGTGGATTTGAGTTCAATAAATTGACACATTGTTTAATTTCTTCCCTTTTATACTTCTAATAATATTAAGGAGGGATAATGCCACTTAAATCTCTTTTAGTATTCAAAATTCTCATTTATATTATTTTAATTTCAAATGTTAACTGTGAGACTTCTTATTAAGTTCACTAACATTCCACTTAATCTCACTTTATTAATTTTTCTTAAAGATTATGTTAATTTTTTTGAAAATGAAGGAATTATCCATGTATTTAGTTGTTTGCTCAAAGAGCAATAGGCATAGCTATTGAGTTCAAAACTTACAAAAAGTTTTAAAGTTTTCAACATATTTAGAGGGTTCAAAGATCATTAAATGTGAAAAGTAATAATTTATGAAAGTGGTCAAATTCAAACTCAATTGGGTTCCTCAACGATTTAGACTAATAAGTTTAAATTTCCTAATTTAATTTAAGTTTATTACTAAATATCTAAAATTTTCTATTATGATTGTTTTCGTATATAATTTGAGCCGTAGTTATATTAAAATTTCTCTATTAAATTTCACAACTAACAATTAATATCAATAATAATATTATTATGTTTTCATCACCTGGACTCTCCACACTGTTTAAAGTCATTTTGAGATGATAATTAAATATGGAACACAGAGGATTATTTAAAATTAAGGATATCAGGGTCTTGTTAACACATGTACCTAAATTAACCAACTAATTACGAATATATGACAAGCATTGCATGACGTTGGCTTGTTCAGCTTCCTAAATATGAATTATTCAAATTAAAATATTAGATTATGATATTCGGTCGTCAGACAAAAAAATAATTTTCACGTATATTATTGCAATTTAATTAGGATGCTAGCACATGCGAACTAGATTCATTAAGTAATTTACTATACTTACGATAATATTGATAATGTATTTAAGTTTATCCATGTTGATATTGATAATGTATTTAAATCTTCCCTTCCCACGTGAACTGTCATTAAATCAGTTTATGGGCTGCTCATAGGCTTCCAATGAGGGCTAGCTTATTGGGCGGACGTACATTGAGGTTTCAACGGTATTCAACCTTTTCTCAAAGCCTCCAACGTCGTTTTAGGAGTTTTTAGTCGTCAACCCTATATTCTGAGAATCAGTCTATTGAAAAATAGGTGAAAAATAGGTTTTCAAAACTGAAATTGGACATGGCACGGCCTGGCATGACCATGCCACTTAGCCCGTGTCAATATATTATTGTTGTTAAATTTCTGCCAAAATTTGGCATTTCCTCAAACCATGGCATGGGATGTCATGGGATGGTGTTTGTTGGTGTGTTTCAAAATAGAGTAATTGATTAAATGGAATGAAAGTGTGAGCTTACGGGATGGTTTAGAAATTTAACAAAATGAGAATTTTTTGAATCAACACCTCCCGTGAACAATCACGCAATCGAATAACCTAGCAGGACAACAAACAAATAAACATACACACACAAATTAAATATAATAATAGCCACCTCTAGTTACCAAACCCAAGACCTGAGTCCAAGAAAGCGAGAAGGCCCTTAGGCCCAAACTACTGAGCTACACTCAGTTGGTAACAAAATGAGAATTGATTTTGCCCGTTTAAACTTTTTCTAAAATTCAATATTTAGTGTGAATTTAAATAAAAACTAGTTTGAATTACAGAAGGAGAAAGGAGAGGAGAGAAAATGGAGAAGATAATAAAAATATGTTTAATGGCATACAAACTAGGGTTAATTATAACTCATTATACTTAATTGGACCACTTTTACAATTTACTATACATATTTTTTTTAAAACCGTCTAGGATCACCTAATTACATTTTCTTACAATTTGCTCATTTCCGTCCATTTTAACTGAGGTTACTGTTAAATTTTTTCAAAATGGCAAAAATGCCCTCAACCATTCTCCTCTGCAACTAAGCCATGAACAACCAAGTTGTCTCCACCCATCTCCTATGTTTTTAAACTGAAAAATTATTTTCCAGAATTAATTTCAGTCATCCAAATTGATAGGAAGAGCCCAAAATGGGATAGAATTGGAGAAATTTCTTCACATACCCTCAAAATTACCAATGAGATTGCAATAAAAGAAGTTAGACTGTGGAAAACCCAAATTCCTCTCTGCAATGGGTGTCCCCAAAATTGATTTCACTCTAAGATCTTTGATTTCACTCGGAGAAGAGCATGGGTTTCAGTCGATGTTGCGACACAAATGCCTCGGCGTGGAGAAATCCCATACAAAACTCTTATTCTCTGTGCGTTGATTCAAAATTGGGTCGAGTATCTTACCAAAAATTAAGGTTTAAGGTTTGTCAAATTGAAGAATTTAGGCAAAAATCAATCCCATCTACTGGATTCGGGAAGAAACTAGGATTTGTCAGATTGAATAAACTAGGGAAAAATTAAAAATCAAAGATAATGAAAGATGATAATCAAATTAAAATCAAAGTATATGAAGAATTTAGGCAAAAATCAAAGGATACGACAATGAATTGGTTTTTGCCATTAATTTTGGCAAAATTCACATAGATTGGACAAAATAGCATGGATGGCACACGCTGAAAATTTGATGAATAATTAAGGGTATTTTAGACATTTCACGCTTTAATAAATTTTTTCATCCAAATTTCACCGGTGTTAGGATAAATTGTAAAAAAAAATATACTTAGGTGAGTCCAGATGAATTTTTTAAAACTGGTATAATAAATTGTAAATATGGTCTAAATAAATATAGTAAATTGTAATTAACTTTAAGGTTTAGTGCAAGACCATTTTTGACAATAAATTAAAGTAAAACAATATTTGTTTTCATTTTTTTAATGGCGTGAGAAGAAAATGATAACAAAAAAAAAATCATTGTAACGAATAAATTAAAAAATATAAATCGTGGTGAATTGAAAAACTCATATAATACACGTTGTAGTGTACTGAAATTACCCGTAATATTATTAGGGAGGACACAGTTTTCACTTTAAATTTTGTAATCAGAAATTCTGCATTTAGTGGAACGATGAGATCACTGTTGATTCACGGTTCTTAGTTCACAACCGACAATCATCACTTCACATTAGATTATTGATTAACATTGAATTAATCATGGTTCTGGTGTACGTAGTTTTGCTCGTATAGTCGTACTTAAACAATAACAGCGACATATTTAAGCTGCAACTTGCAATTATTCGAACGCCAAATTTGGTCCGTGAACCTAATTTAAATCAAGCAAGGAACCATTGGCTCCGGATCAGTCCGGACAATATATTGAGAACATGAATACAAAGGTTGAAATGGGGGTGAATCGGGGACATCTATATAAGAATCTTTCCATGTTTTCTTTAAGGATGAGTTTAAATTTGGGATAATTATAAAAATTAGTGAGGAAACATTTCATTTTTAATGAGTTATTGTATATTTTGATGATTATAAAATTTGGTAGTAACCTTTTAATATTTTGTACCATTAATTATAATATCACTTAAAGTAAATTGAAAAGACGAGCTTAATTTTGACTTATAGTCTATCACGTGTTCGGGATGTAAAGACGATGTTAGAGTAATGATTTTTCTGTAATTTATCTAATTAGATAATGATAAACACCTTATAAATTCAAGTTAATATTTTTAAATTACATGGAAAAATATATTTAATTTAGAATAAAAATTATTTTATCCTAAAAAATTCATATGTTTTTTATCGTCAAATTACAATTAATTAATATAAAAAGAGAGAAGAGATCCCGAAAAGGGACCACCAAACTCTTAGCCTTTGAAAGATATTACACGAAAATAAACTCAAGAAATTGAAATAAAAACAAAGCGAAATTAATGACAAAGACTCGAGCGAGTTGCAATTGGCAGAATAGAGGATGAAAGAGAGTACTTTGTCTCGGTCCAAAATTTCGTCCATAACTTTTTAATTGAATGGTGGAGGTCTAGGGCCGGAGGGGAGCTTGCGGGGTGGAGGTGTGGGCTTCGGCGCTCCAGTGGTCGTTGCAACGGGTGGGGCTGAGTTCCAGTGATCTGCAGCAGTCGGGGGGTGTGCTTTGGCCAGTGAAGACTCATCAGGACCTGGGGGCCCGCACCGGCGTTTTGACCTCCGACCCTGGGTTTTCGACTGCCGTTTTTGGAGGTGGTGGACAGTTTTTTCGTCGGTTTTGTGCGTGGTCGGTAGATCGGAGAGGTTTTTGATCTGGGGTTTCGACCCATATCTGTTGCTCTCTCCAGATCTTACTCGTTTTCGACAATTCGTTGTTTGCGCGGTTTGGCTTCCTTTTCGCCGGACTTATTCGGATATTCCCTCAGGTAATACCAAGGCTTGCATTGTGCAGTGAGGTTTCTATGAACCGGGACACACCGAGAAACCTGGGAATGAATGTTTATCGGATACCCCGTGGGAGATGCTTGAGGAGCAGTACTCACTGAGATGATTGAGCTCAGATGAGAGGATGTCCACCTGAGGAAGGTGGATTGGTGGTCTGGTTTTTGTTTGTTGTTTTGTTTGTGTTGTAGGTATTATGTTTTGTTTTTAG
The DNA here is from genome assembly GCA_036897365.1 of Geranium brycei. Lineage (NCBI taxonomy): Eukaryota > Viridiplantae > Streptophyta > Magnoliopsida > Geraniales > Geraniaceae > Geranium > Geranium brycei. Next base: position 26,868 of record JAYMTP010000120.1, read on the forward strand.
TGTGTAGCTACTGCCAAATTATCTGACATGTTTAGTTGGTTTAGTGTGGTTCTTAGTTTCGATTGTCGGTATGTCCAACGTGGTTGTCTGGAGGTGTCCAGAAAGATAGGGTGTCTTAAAGTTGTCTTTTACTGTTTACTTGTAAACTGTACATGTCTGATACTCAATTTTCGAATGTGGAGTTTATTCCGTCTCGTGATTTTATGAATGAACATTCTGTTTGGTTTAAAAAATGGTTGTCATTTTTAGGAGCTTTTAGGAACTTGACTTGAGCTTGATAAAACTTCATTGGATTGGATTGACATTGGGCTTGCCAAATAACTTTTACAAGAGGCCTGGAGGGGCCTATGTCTAAGCAAGCCCAAGCCCAAAGAAAATATGTTTTTTTTTTGAGGGACCAAAGAAAATATGTTTATTCTATGCTAATATGGTATTTTTAAATTTGTAGGTATTGTGAATTAAACATTACTTATTTTCAGACTATTTTAATGGATTTCATAAAGGATATAAATTTTAAATATTTCACGTCAATATTTCTTAATTTAGGGAGACACACCAACGGTTTCACCCTTATATTGAACCTTAGTTATGAGGGATGAGGAAGAGTTATACTGATAGATAAATAATTTTAAAAAAAATTATATTACAACTCATTACGAAAGTGTGGGATACTATATATACTACCACTTCTAGCGATTATCCTTGTAATTAAACTTGACGTGGTGTAAGAAATTATTTAGAATGGTAAAAACTACAAAATCACATAACATTCACCAAGAAAAATATACTACGAGAGCGAAGAAATCAGATAATGTTGACTAAAAATTATTACAATGAGAAGAGAACAATCCCAGTGTAAAAACTATCGTACAATCGCAACACACAACACAAACTAGCCACCACAAAAACAGAAATACAAGAAATCATCAATTAGAAACGCCCGTACAAAAGATTGGTTAATCATCATCAAGAAAGCGACTAATAATAATAATAATAATTATTATTATCTCTAAGCACATTGGAAGTCAGATGGGAGCTGCTTCCCACAAGTGTTGACGAGCAGGCTGAGAGCGATGGGGATGTTAATGTTGATTCCCAGAATGTTGGCCTTAATGGCCGTGCAGAGGCACAGAGCAACCTCGAGATCCACGAGCCCCGACAGCACCGAGCAGCACGGGTGGTCCGGCGGGTTCCCTACGTTGGCTCCCACCGCCCCGCTCAGTATGTTGGCGCACACACCGAGCTTGAGGGCGTCTCTCGGGCAGCTCTTCCTCGTGGCCGCGGGTGTGAGGTTCGGGTTTGGGATTGGCTTGGGTTGCGCACAAGTGTTGCACCCACTTGTGACCACAAAGAGGACGAGGTTGATTGTGAGGAACAGAGCTGCTGATGAGGACCTCTTTGACTCCATTTTATTTGGTGTTAGTGTATATGAGAGTGCGTGTTTGAGATGAGTGGTTGGTTGGGTGTGGAGGTATTTATAGGGCAATTTTGTATCAGTTATGTGTAGACATGTGAAGGCACAAGGGACAATTCTCTCTTTTAAATATCTCTGCGTGATTAATTTTGGATCACAAGATCGGCCAATTGCAAATGCTATATGCAAGTCCGTGAGCTCTTCAAAATCTATTGTTTACGTACGTACTGTGACCAAATCATTGTCCTTTTGCGGTTTTACAGATTCCACACTTGACTTCACATTCCATTTGAATGGGTGACGATTGTGTTCAAGTCTAACATGTAATCTGACCCATCCGGGTCGGTTCGCATGTCAAGATTAGAGGAATCCGTGTCGAAACGGGTGGGTTGCAAGGGGTGGAACTGTAACCTGCGATTCACCCGACCCGCCCGCAATTTACCCACTCAATCTCGAGCCCACTTTACTACACCACCCATTTCATACTTTCCAACCAAACCCATACCTTTCACTTCTCAACCCACACTTCAAGTCTGGCCCATCCCATGCTTTGAGTCTAATCCAACTTCTCAGTCCAAACTCTCAAACCCAACCTCTTAAGTCCAAAACTAATTCTAGATTTGGTTAGATACGGGTTGGTCCATGAACGTAATTCAAACAACCCGAACAAGTGTTCATGCTATGATAGAAATAGATTGCGACATGCAAATAGATTGATAAATAATCCTTTTTTTATTGATTTAAAACTACAATACCGCAAGAACATAAATAAAAAATGTTGATTTCAGAACAGGTACGGGATGGGTGATTGAGACGGAATTGATTTTTGTCGAGGCACGTTAATCGAAGTCAAACTCGAAGCATGTTGCAGAGAGCAATTGAAGAGAATGATTTTGAGAGAAAGAGGCGGCCAGAGTTTTTTTCTGCCTTATCATGTTTCTGGCGTAGGTTTAAAACACATAGGAAAAGGGATTCTGAAACCTGGAGGGAATATGAATGAAAATTTTATCAATTTTCATTGCCTTTTCATCTCTCTTCTTCTCCACTCTCTTCTTTATTGACTTTTCAACTTTGTCTTCTTCATCCGCTTCGCATAAAAGAACACGGACGCCATATTGAATATGATTTTTTGTCCCTTCGTCATATAGAACATGGATGTGAGATTGTGTTTTATTTTCGGTCCCTTCACCAGCTGGGTCTGGTATTGGTTCTTTCTCTCTCATCGCTTTTATGCTTGAGTTTCACGGATAACCACCCGATCCACCCACAACTTGAGTAGATGAAACTCATAACTAAACAGTGAGTAAACGGGTAGGTGACGAGTATTCGATCTCAAACACGTATTTTTACAGGAGAGTCATAAAATGATGTGGGTGGGTGGTCACCCGACTTGTACACACCCCTAAAAATTAATCTTGTCACCTATTAGCACGTTCATTCATATCTTGGCAAAATTGAGATTTCTTATTCACATTTAAACTTGACTAAAAGTAACATTACTTACATCACTTAATGAGACATTGTTACAAAATATACACATTTTCGTTAAAATGAACAAATTAATGGTTCCAAATTTTGAATCAAAATCACTCTTTTTCCTAAAACGATAAAACTGTCATTCATAATAAAAGTATAAAGTGAGGAGAGTCTGGCATCTTCAACATCGTCACCAAACTAATGTAAGAGTCGAACGGTTGGCGCACGATGAAGGAGAAGGGCTGCAAACATCCCGACCACAACCCTCTTTTAATTAAAATGTGTGTAATTTGTTGCACATAAAAGTTAAGAGTAGCAAATGCTGTCACTTAAAAGTTTATAGTAAAGTGTTAATCAAATATATACAAAGGTACAAACCATGTTCTCCCTTAATTAATATATATGTACTGTTACGATTGCGGGTAAGGTGGGTTCTACACCACCCTTATCTAGTTTAAGGCTTTATCATAGGATCATCACACAAGTTATAAATTCGGTTTGGCTAAATCACTTGTTGTATGATACAATGTCTTCGTGGATTGGATTTCTTGGCCGTAACTCATCTTGTAGTTCGTTATGTTGACCTTCAATATTAAAAAAAAACTCCATTTTCTCTTATGAACCATAAATAAATTCGTTTCATTCAAAACTTGAGATAATGAGTGTAATGTAAAAAGAAAACTCATAAGTGAGTTTTAATTAGTGGGGTTGAGATCTATTGATTTATAGTTTGTGCTCATTTAAACAAATTGGTAGGTAAATTTATAGTGAATCGGGTTTAAGTAGTGTATAAGAACCCTAAAGACTATTGAATGAAAGCAGTAAAACAAAAATGTTGAAATTAATAAAGAATTAATTGGAGGGGAACTAATCGCGCACGTTGGAAATTTTTTGAATCGTGTGTGATAACTTACAACACATTTGATATTCAAGCATGGTTGAATTTTCAAGATAAATGTCAAAACATATATGGACTAATCAAGTTTTGATTTATATATTTTCTAATCAGCAAAGGGTCGGGGCAGTATATATATTAAATAAGAATTGAGTCCAACAAGGAAATGGGCACTCGACCAAATAAATTAATAGTGCAAGCCCATACCTAGGGATTTCTCGTTACACCATTACCCCGCAAGGTTCATTGATTTCTTATAAAAACATACTCGTCCCACCTTTCCCCCGATAAACCCATGTTGCGAGATAGGTGTAACGAGGGGGCCGGGAACGCGACTCCCTCGTTACGGTTAGGACCCTCTTCACTTATAGGATATATATTCCCCCAATGAGGTTGAGCATTAACCAAAATCTGGATGTTATGAAATTACATGTCATAATAATAGGACAACCAACTAACTGTTCTATGGAAATACATGACATAATCATGTGCGAGTAGCTGGTTCTCAAGTAACTTTTATCCTCACAAGTCCACGTGACATCTTCTTTTATTAGAATGAGTATTGTTCTATTTTCTAGAAATTCTGATTTAAATCATTTGTTAATTCTTTTGTTTACCTAAATTAAATTTTGACTAATAAATTAAATTAATAATAACAAACAAATTTAATATACATTAGGATTTTGTTTTTTTGTTAATATTACAATTATTTTCCTAAACTATCTTAAATACCTAATTAATTTTTTATTAATAAATTAAAATGATAATAGCAAACAACTTTAATATAGATTACGATTTTGTTGGATTACAATTCTTTTCCTAAACTAATTTGAATAACTAATAATAATAACAAACAAATTTAAAACTAATTAGAATTTTGTTGGATTACAATTCTTTTTTTAAACTAATTTCAACATATGTTAATCATATATCTCTATTCAAGACATAATTTATCAACCAAATAAATTGATTTGATTTTATCTGTCACCGTCACTAAATTCCAATAAATTTTATGATGCATTTGATTGTACAATCTACTCCGTCATGTTGAATTTTTGGGGAGAAATGATAGACTTTTATCTACACGACACACACTCCATGTCATGATCTATAACTAAGGACCAAAACTACATTTTCTTTTCAGATGACTTTTATCTACACGGCACACACTATATGTTTCTGAATTTTTGCTCCTTTTATTCGATGAACGTTAATTTATTTATATTTGATTTGTTTGGTTGTTTAGGAAATGATTGAATATGACTCTGATTTTTTTTTACTGTTTTTGTTGTTTTCTCTGGTCTTTTTAAAATTTTGTATCTAAATCAGTTTTAATTATTTCATAAAGTATTACAAATAGCATCACATATTGTGCAACTTCACAACTTAGTTATTAAAAAAAGAAATTTTAGGCGCAAGACGCTTTCTTAGTTATACTTTAACCTCAACCCAGTCCGATCTGTACATACCATGGAATTAAGCAACCACTCACAAGGAAGGAGTGTTGATGGTGAATTTATGTTGCACATCTTTCAAAACATATTTCAAAACCTCCATAATTTGAAGGTGAAATAACTAAGATTCTTAATAAAAGGCGGTGGTAGAGGTGACCAAGCTGAGAACCAAGAACTTTTCTTCGGTCTTGTAATTTTGGGTAGTGTAATTGAGCCCACTTCACCAATGTCATCTTCAGAAGCAACCTGTAGACTGTCACTGGAAAACATTGCTTCGATACCAACCAATGAAAAGTTCAACACCTCTTCATGGATCTGGTGAATTAGTCAAAAAGTTATTGTATATATATGATCTACAAACAATGATTTAAACCATAAATCTTGTTAAGAATGACTCTACGATTATGCATGAAGCTCACAATTGCATGACTTCATAAAAAAAACTAGATGACGTTAAGAATATATATAGTTTAAATGTAAACGTCACGATTGAAGTTGAAAATGAAAAAAATGACTCTCTACCCTACTCTCAATGCAAACCACTCCCCTACATTAGTTTAAATATAAGAATCACCGTTGAGTTAGAAGTATTAATCCCAAACATTTAAAGTAATCCCAACTCAAATATAAAAATAGAACAATAATTAAAATGCCCATTATCCGAACTATCCTTATACTTTTATTCATCCTCACATTAGGACTCGTGTCACATCATTTGAAGAAAACTCAGTTTTTAACACTGCTAATGATTTCCCAAAATCAACTAAGAAGAAATGTGTGTCGCTAGTCCTAATCGGCAACGACTTGTTGTCTGATAATAAAGTCGACCCTTAGATGGAGGACGACATTGATGAAGTAGACGTCGCCACCTTAAACAATAAACCTTGTCCATGACATGCTAAACAAGATGAATGGGAAACGAATGAGGTGACCAAGCCGAGAACTGAGCACTTTTCTTCCGTCTTGTAATTTTGGATAGTGCAACCGATCCCACTTCAACAGGAAATCGCAAACGTCATCTTCACAAGAATCTCGGAGGTTGTCACTAGAAAGCACTACTTCAATGCCAACCAATGGCAAGTTCATCACCTCTTCATGGAATCCGGTGAATTAGTCAAAAAGCAAATATATATATTTATATATGATCTACAAATAATGAATGAAACCATAATTAATAATAACAAACAAATTTAATATACATTAGGATTTTGTTATATTACAATTCTTTTCCTAAACTACTTTAAATACCTAATTAATTTTCATTAACAAATTAAAATGATTGTAGCAAACAACTTCAATATAGATTACGATTTTGTTGGATTACAATTATTTTCCTAAACTAATGATAATGACAAACAAATTTAAAATTAGTTAGAATTTTTTTGGATTACAGTTCCTTTCTAAACTAATTTCAACACATGTTAATAACATATCTCTATTTAAGACACGATTTATTAACCAAATAAATCGATATTTATTTTTATCTGTCACAATCACTAAATTCCAATAAATTTTTTGATGCATTTTATTATACGATCTACTCCGTCATGTTAATTTTCAGGGGGGAATGATAGATGTTTATCTACACGACACACTCTATGTCGCGATCTATAATTAAGGACCAAAACTACATTTTCTTTTCAAATGATCTTTTTCAGCTCTAATTTTCTGTTTTTGAGTTTTTGCTCAACTTATATTCAATGAATGTTAATTTATTTATATTTGATTTGTTTGGTTGTTCAGAAAATGGATGAAAATGACTCTAGTTTTTTTGTTGCTTTTGTTGTTTTCTCTGGTCTTTTTAAAATTTTGTATCTAAATCAGTTTTAATTATTCATGTGGTATTACAAATAGCATCACATATTGCGCAACTTTACAACCTTGTTATTAAGAAAAGAAATTTTAGGCATAAGACGCTTTCTTAGATATACTTGAACCTCAACCCAGTCCGATATGTACATACCATGGCATCAAGCAACCACTCACAAGGAAAGGGGGTTGATAGTGAATTTATATTATACATCTTTCAAAACATATTTTAAAATCTCCATAATTCGAAGGTAAAATAACCAAAATTCTTAATAAAAGGCGGTGGTAGACATTACTATGCATTATTTTTTTAGTACTATAAGTGAGCGACTAGGGCTATAAAGGAGTCGAACTTTTAACAAGCCGCTCGAGTCGGCTCGTTAAATATTTAGTTGGGCTTGTTATAATTGAGCTCGAGTCAAATTCGAGCTCAAGATTGGGCTCGTTTAATAAACGAGACAAGCTCGAACCTGACCATTATCAAGCTCGATAAGCTCGCGAGCCTGTTCGTTTAATATTCAATTGATCACATATTTTATTAATTTATTTTCAAGTTTTGAGTAATTATTTATATTGAAAGTAGACGAGTCGAATCGAGTCGTGCCGATATCGAGCTGGCTCATTTAATATTTAACAAATTATTATATATTTTTATTTAGTTTTAATAAAATTTTCAATTGAAAATTAAGCGAACCGAATCGAGCCGGACTCGAGCTTATATAACCACTACACCAGTTTGGCTTTCTGGCTGCGTGTAAAGTATGCAGCCAAATCCATAAAAAAACGCAGCGCGAAGGTTTGACTGCGTACAGTACGCAGCGCGAAAAACAAAGCGAAAGAGTCGCAGCGCGAGCATGCTCGTGCTGCGTACAGTACGCAGCGCGAATTCGGGCTGCGTTTTTTTTACAGTACGATGCCTCAATTAATTAAAATAGTAAAACAAAATCAGCCCCAATTACCAGATTCGATTAGCCGGAAGCTAGCCGCTGGAAGCATTCCAGTAGCCGGACCCAGTAACCAAATAACAGTAGATAATTTCATGGCATAAATCGAACCAACCCTAGATCCGTCAGAAATCGAACCTTATCAGAGAAATTATAGGAAAATCAGAAATTCAGAATCAAAAACTTAAATATTAGGACAACGAAACTTTGTTTGTTACCTGAATCGTCATCGTTAGGTCACCGCTCGTCCAAGTTCACCCCAATTTCCCTCACCTGGCATCAAATCGCCAAAATTTTCAAAAATAAAATCAAAGAAATCGAGATTTGAAAATCTGCAAAATTAGGTCACCTAGAGGGAAACGATGTCGCCGCCATCAAATCGAACTCCGGCGAGTCGAGGAGATCAATTCTGTGGTGGAGGCTCGGGATTTTGAGAGAAACACATACTAGCTCGATGAGATCTCGAACTCGATGAGATGATGGAGTCGAGATTTTCGAACTCAATACTTGCCGGAGGGACGACGGCGCCGATCGATAGGATGGTGAAGTAGGAGAGAGGATTAGGAGACGGAGACGGAAGACATGGAGAGGATAAGAGGCCGATTAGGAGACGAAGCTTCCGCCAGATCTCGCCGCCGTCAAACAAGCAAGACGATGCCTTGGCTCTGACCCGTCGTCGTCTCCACCTCTGAGTCGAGTTCCGCCGAGACGAAGCCTCCACCGAAGCGAGATTGAGCGAGAGAGTTGTGTGGTTGTGGTGGAGTTGTGCGGTTATAATTAGGATAATTGTTAATTTTTTTTACAAAAATACCCTTTTCAGGCTGCGAACAAGATAAATACGCAACCAATTCAGGCTGCGTGCATTAGAGTATGCAGCGCGAATGGGTTTGGCTGCGTACAACTTCGCATGCAGCCAAATTGGGTTGCGTACTTTTCTGTTGTACGCAGCCCGTTTGTTCAAATGGTGTAGTGAACTTTTCTCGAGCCGAACTCGAGCTTAGTTACAAGGTCGTTCGAGCCCGAGCCGAGCTCGAGCCGAATACATTTTTCACGAGTTGAGTTGAGCCTTTTAAAATAAATTAGCTCGATTCGGCTCGTTTACACCCCATAAATGACATGTTTAAATAGAAGAAGAGAAATTTAATTATTTTCTTACGTATATATTTTCTATCACTTGGTCAGCCACACCCCCCCGTACAAAGCTTGAAGTCAAGCTTTGAACTGTTGTGAGGTACACACTCCTCTGACATTCGCATTCGTATAAAGTGGGCCTCAAAGCTAGATTTCTTTTGCCGACATTTACTCCAGAGTCAACGGGTATTGGTAGTGACGAACACTCCAAAACATCTTCTACACAATTTGTGTAATGTGCAAGTTTTTGTTTACAACTTGACCCTTTTTAGTTTTTACTAAGGTAGGTAACGTTTTTAAATCAAAACCATTATTAACTAAGTGAAAAATAATAAACTAATTTTAAAACATACATCAAAAATAATAAAGGTTAGACAAATTGTATAATTAAGTACATAATCACTGAGTTCATAAATGTATTAATTGGGCCTATGTACACGGGAGCTTCATTCAAAACGCTCATGAGACTCGACATGAAATAATGTGAAATACGTTTACATATTATGAAAAACGAGATCTTTCTACGGTATATCAAAAGTTCAAGACGGTAGAGGTGAATGAGAAATTGAACCCGAAACTTGACGCGTTCGTTTGGACCGAGGACTATAACTCAATTAAGATTTGAATTTATTCAAAAGGACAAGAACATCCACGTGCCATTAGTAATTTTTATTGAGAAATCAATAATGGAAGAGTCATACTTTCTCAAAAGAATGAAATGGTGAATTGTTTCACTTTTTTCTGTTAGGGTTCGCCGCCCTCTTTTGGTACAAAGTCAAACCTACCTCAAAGAGTCGAAAACCCTAACCGCCCCTCTGTCAGTTTTGTCACACACACTCTCCCTCCCTCTCTCATTACTCTTTAAACGCAGTTGTGGTTGTAATCCCCCCTTCTAATACCAATTTCAGGTTCAGTAGTATTTAATTATTATTTCTTATATTATATGATCATTATTAATAAATATTTTCTGTTATGTATGCATATTTACTTGATTCCCGATTTACGTTTATAGAATCGGCATCTAGCAATAATAACATATTATGGAAGTACTATGCTGTGTAACATTAACATATCTAGAAACAGAAATACATGAATATAGAAGGAAGCGTATTTATGGAAATTGATCGGTTTGTAGCGGCTATATATGTATACTACACTTGGAACCTCCATTAATGTAAATGGGTTTGGTGTGCGACGGTCAAATACGCATAAGAGTCCACGCGGTGTGAAAGACAGACACATAATGAGTGATGGTGACAACGTTTGACGCGTGGGATTTAGTTCATTCGTGTCTCGCTAATACTAACAACAGTGGACCCCCAACCTCAGCCGCTGCCGCAGTTACTGGTGGGCTCTACGGTTTCCTCCGAAATCTTCTTTCTATGTCTTTTTCTCCAAACCATTCCACTTATTAGCTCAAATGGATCATGCATTGATTTCTTTGAATGATTTTCATTCAAATAATTACACTCTTCTTGCCTTACTCCAATATTCAATTCATCATTAAATTTTGCCTTATAACATATGTGTTTTAGTTAATTTTGCCTATTTTATAACAAAAGAAAAGAAAATTTGATGAGTGGATAGAAAATTTGAAATATATTAATTTTACACTGTTTTGGGTGAAATCAAAAGTTCAATCTGAAAAATATGAACTTTATGGATAAATAGAAATTTTGATGTAATATTTATAAAAGAAATTGATAAAGTAGAAGGGTTTGATATTTAAAAACAAAATTATATTAAACCTTATATGCTCCTAAAATCCTCCCCACCCTCCCACTAACCACAAGGACAGAAGAGTTTATTTGTCAACATGGTAAAATACTTAAATTCCATTACATGAGGTCAGTGTTACTTAAAAGTTTGAGACTAAATCTGTCTCGGTGTCCCTAAAGGGTGTTTCAATTATTATTCATACATTTTTTCTTGTAATTTATTTCATTTATGCATTAAAATTACAACTTGTAATATTTAGATACAATTTAGATTAAACAAGTGTGCATTTTGTTTGACAAAACTGTAAATTCGCATAGTAATAATTCTTTTAGGTGGCACTTGAAATTAATTAGTGGGATAAATGAAAAAAAAACATATGTGATAATAATTGATAATTTTTTTGTAAATTGCAAAGGATGTGAACATGGCAACTTGCAAATCTTCACATCGATCGATCTAATAATAATTAAGACACAAACATCCAAAACTTCTCCTGATGATACGTATTTTCTCGATCTTGCCAGCTTCAACTCCCATGGATTTACGTAAGTCCCACACATGGGACTGCATGAGCTCTTATTATCTTAATTCCATGATTGTCTCCAACTTGCCTTCCTTTGAACCCTATAAAAGCCCATGCCCACTTCTTCTCTAACCACACACCCCAAGCCAAGCCACTCTCTATAGCTCTCCCACATCCTAAATATATCATTTTCTTGCTATAGCTAGGGTTTGAGAGAAAATGGCTTCTAGGAACTCAGCATCACTCGCTCTCTTCCTCGCGCTCAACGTCCTCTTCTTTGCACTCGTAGTCTCCGCATGTGGCACTTGCCCTCCATCCCCAAAGCCTAAACCGAACCCAAAGCCAACCCCAACCCCAAAACCAACACCATCATCACCAAGCAGCCCTTCCACGGCCACGTGCCCCAGAGACGCCCTAAAACTGGGCGTGTGCGCCGATTTGCTCGGCGGGTTGCTGAACGTGACGGTGGGGACGCCCCCGAAGATGCCGTGCTGCAGCCTCATCCAGGGGCTTGCCGATCTCGAGGCGGCGGCTTGCCTTTGCACCGTCGTCAAGGCCAACGTGTTGGGACTTATTAACCTCAACCTTCCCGTTTCGCTCAGCTTGCTCCTCAACTACTGTGGAAAGAAGGTTCCTTCTGGCTTCCAATGCGCTTAATTAATATCATCAAATATGATGATCATCATCATCATCATGTTCTCTGTGTCTGGTCTGCATGGCAAAGCATAGCTACATTGTTTTCAATTTCCTTTTGTTAACTACTTTCAGTTCAAGTTTGTTTGAATTTCGGGTGATGTCTTAAGTTTCCATATGTGATAGTGTTTACCTTTCTAATGTAATCTCTTTACGGAAATTATGATGATCAAGTAATGATATGAAGTTTGTTTTTTTTTCTATTCCGCTATATATTTCTCTACAAAACAGGCTATAATTATTATTTGGTCTAGTATTAAAAGCATGTGATCACAATTTATTACACTTTAAACTAAATATTTTTTCTATAACTGGCCAAACATAGTTTCACATAATTCAGTTACAGAGTATAGAAATGTGAAAAAAACAAAATATCAAACAAGATTTTATTATCTCTAACCTCAGTTTCTCGTCTCAACCGTACACTCTGATTATTTCAGGCACGTACTAATATTTAGAGTGCCAAGGTCGTGACCCTCACAACAAAATTTGAACCAAGACTTCCTCGTCAAAGTGTGAATTTAGAATTATTGAAGTATTTTCTTGAAACCTATATCAATATTATAACTTTTTAAAAAAATCAGATTTATCTTTCTTTATTTTGGTTTCCAATTAATTGAGTGATATAAAATATTGTGAGCCCGTGAAGAGGAATAGTCATGTCAATCACAGCTTAGTCTTTTCTTTAGTTTTTTTGATAAACGAAGATATTATTATTAATGCTAGAAAATATAAGTACATTAGATTTCAGAAATTGGAACCCGGAAAATGCGTATGAGATTAGCTTAGTTTATTGTGAACCGACATACAACCGAGGTTGAATTCCTGCAGTTTCACATGAGAAACAGTATAAACTTATTCCTGCTGGTTCGGGAATATAAGAATTATTAATCTGAAATTCAGTTAAGAATTACTCATATGTTAAATTATTAAAGGGATAATGATATTTTGTTATACCTAATTAGTGAAATGACATTTTCATACCCTAACTATTTTTCTCACTTTTTTAGTACTATGACAATTTTTTGTGACAACCTACCTCTAAAATGCCTAAAATACCTAAACTACCCTCGATTTAAGAAATTATAATTGAACCGGTTCAATTTGGTTTAGATTTAAGATGCAATTACAATTATACCCCCAAATTTAAAATTCAATTTAAGGGCATAATTGTCATTTATTTTGTTTTTTTTATTAATTATTTGTAAGGGCATATATTTTATTTTAAGGGCATATATTTTTTGTTTTGTTATTTTATTAATTATTTGTAATATTAATATTAATTAAGGTTTTGAACTAGTCAGATCAATGATCCGATTTAAACCGGCCCAATTTGAACCAATTTGATTTCCCATTAGTTCAATTCTATTTTTTTCCAATTCAACTAGGGGTAGTTTAGGTATAATAGGCATTTTAGAGGATGATTGTTACAAAAAAAATAGTCAGGGTAATAAAAAATAAAGAAAATGAGTTAGGGTATGAAAGTGTCATTTCACTATAGTTAGGTGTAACAAAGTGTCATTATCTCACTATTAAAATTTTTTTATTTCAGTCATATATTTAAGATCATGGGATCTATTAAAAAATTTAGTGATTAAGTTTTTATAATAGGCAATAGCATAGTAAAAACATTATTTGTATGTTGTTAATCCACCTCCGCTCATATGTTTCCACCAAACTGCTATTTAAAAGTTGGTGAACATATTCACATCTTTCAAATGAGGTACTCAGACAGACGAGCCGAGGTGCATGAACAACATGGACGCCCTCCGATTTTTTAGCCTTAAACCCAAAACACGTGGCATATATGGAGATCAGGTCCAAAACGAAATCAAGCTCTAATAACATGTCAGAATCTCAACTCACCTAAAAGTTCAAGTTGAATTTATTAGAAAGTTCAAATTGATAGGCGAGAGGCCTAGACTTATTTAAGCTAGTGACATATTCACAACTTTCAGATTTGGTACTCTAACACCCACACTCACGTAAATGCATGTGAAAACAGACGAGTGGGAGTGCAAATACATATGAATGGACCTTAATCCCAAAAACAATGACATATGAAGGTTACATCCTAAGCAAACCAAGCTCTGATACCATGGTAGAAACTCAACCCACCTAAAAGCTCAAGCTGATAGGTGGAGGCCAAAATTAACTGTTATTTAAGCTGATGGACATATTCACAACTTTCATATGTGGTAATCTAAGATCCCCACTCACGTGCAAGTCGGGTTTAAATCTACATGGAAGCATACGAACGAGAGTGCATGCTCAAGTTGATAGTTGAACGATCAATTATAGTTTTATACTGTAACACACACCCTAACGAACAAGCACATTTTAGGTTTGGACTTTACTTTTTTAGAATATGAAATATTTGTGTCAATAAAAGTTAGAGTGTTTTTTGAAGAGAAGATTGAAACAAGCCCAATATAGATATATGACACTTAACCGAATAAGTTATTTATGGGCCCCAACTAGATTGAGAATATAGCTTTTTTTAAGTAATATACAAGAGAGAATTGAATGGAAATAAATTTTTGCAAGTATTCGAGCTGTGTCCATGATGTACTAGCTCTGATACCATATTATCAGAGTATCAGCTCAACTAAAAGATCAAGCTGATAGTTAAACAATCAATTATAGTTTTACTCCAACAATAATTGTTATTTATTTAACATATAATTATTGATTATAATAGTTTGTTTTATTTATATTGTTGTTACTAATTAAATTAAAAAAATTAAATTAAATTTCATGTATTTTCTTATTATATTTAGTAATCAAATTATATTTATTTATTACTATAAAATTGTGAATAATCTAAGTAAAGATAGGTTGACATTATGATATTAGATACAAAATTTTGTTAATTAATGAGAAGTGATTTTTTTTTTTGCAACGACGCCGGCTTGAAACGGGACAGCCGTCGGAGAGGAAACTGGAGGAGATGCAAATGCTTAGGCGGCCACAGAATCCGCCGATTCGGCGAAATCCGAGACCGGAGAGAGTAGATCGGGACGGGAATCCGCCACTGGAGGATCCAGCCAGAACGCGACATCGACGGAACCGTCCTGAGCAGGAAAAGGGAGGAACTCAATCAACGGAGCCCACATCCCCTGGAGAACGAGAATCCGACGCCGGAGAACAAAGCTCACCCACCACCAAGCCAAAGGCGGTGGCGAAAGATGAGAGCATAAGTTTGAAAACGGAACCGGAGATCAACTCGGGAGATTAATGGTCGGGAGGAGCGGCTAAGGGGGGTTGAGAGATTGAAGGAGGGTCAGGAGTTTGAGGGTCGGGATGGAAGGGTGTCGCCAGAGAGAGCGAGGCCGGTGAAGGCCGCTCCTCCAGCGACGGCGCGATATGGATTATGGTTGAAGCAGTAGGCGTAAGTTTTTGGCTTACTTCAGAAATTGGTAATGAGAAGTGAATTAAGTGAAAATGTATGTAGAATGAGAACATAAATGTAGTGTCGTGGAATTTAAATATCCCATTGCTATTGCGTTAGAATTAATATCATAAAATAGTTGTATAAATAATAAATACACTTTGTAATTGTTTTCAGTATATAATATAATGGCGCCCCTTTAAATAATTTCTAGATCTACTATACAATATAGAGAGTAATTAAAAAATATTTTTGCTGGTATGATTTCTCCCGTGACACGGTTCAGCCATTCATATGTTCCATACAAGAATACAGCACCTGCTGAGCATGTAACTCCAAAATTATAGGTATACTTCTTGTAATTATTAGTATTTTTTGTCATAATGCATTTTAAATTATAAATTAACGACATTGTAAGATTTTTTATTTGTTTGTTGGCATCAGTGCATCACTAAAAATCATTTGTCTTTATTAACTGTTTAAATGATACATGCCAATATAAACATTTGAAATCTAATCTTGCCTTCATCAATTTATCAAAATTACAATGAATATTCTCGTTATTGTATAGTTACTACACATTTTTCTCATTTAAATATAATTACTTTCAAAATTCTGAAAATAATTTGATGTTATGTTTTGTCACTTTATCTAACTGAGTTATCTTTTTTAGTATTAGTTTTTTATTAATCACGAAATAACTAACATGTTCCTTAAAATCCTTCAAAATTTCAAAATGTACCATTAGTCATTTTTCACTTTCTCGCTCCTCCCCTTGGACCATCTCTCCGTGAACTCTCTGTTGGTCCTTTATCCAATAAGTAGAGGCCCAAACTCATGTAATTAAGAGCCCACGTGGAGGAAAACCCTAATTATTCTCCTATAAAAAGGAGGTAACATAGAGGAGAATAAGAGTGGGAAATTTTCTAAATTCAAGAGAGTTAGAGAGAAAAACGTGCAAAAATTCTACAGTTTTGGAGCCCGTCTATAGTTTGTTCATAAGACATAATACTACATTCTGAATAGTAGAATTTGCGTTTGGATGTCTCAGTGATTTGATACGATTTTTTAATCGTGTGCCACATAAAATTTCCGCATATTCCGTGAGGTTTCTCTACACTCTTTCTTGTAATTAAGGTTTGAGGCAAGATTGTTTAATCTTGAGATAGTGTATGCCTCTAATTATAATTAGAGAGAACTCGTTGTACCCGTTATATTGAGTCCCGTGATTTTCAAAAGAGTATGAGGAATGTCTCACGAGTAGATAATAAACCACGCTCTTATGGAGGATATTGGATGCATGCTTGCATGATAGTGGGATTGGAAGGCCATGATTATAAAGGTTAGTGCTTTGAACATATTAATTAGAAATTGTTGGAATATGACTTTCAAGAAGTTAGCAGTCTACATCTTGAATTTCTTGAATTTATTCTTTGCAGCAGGATTATCTGCCTTGAGCGTTGTTAATTCAGCTTTGTAACAATATGAATCTGATGATCTCTTTGAGTTTTGACTGGCCTGACGAGGTTTTGTTGGCTTTGGTGTTAGGATTCCACATGTGAGTTCAGGTTCCACAATCGGAAGAGTACGGGGTATAAGAAGAATTTATATACACATTAGACCCAAGACTCATCATACTAGTCTTTTGGGTCAGAGGTGGACTTTAATGTGTGTATGAGATTTCCTTGTTGTGTGCTCCTCCTTGGTAAGGTCCGGGTCTCCCCAACAAGTGGCATCAGAGGCAAGTATGCACAGATCTCATCGGGCCGGCAGGCCAATGGATCTCATGGTGGATCAAGCCAGATGGGCCAGTAGGATCTAGAGAACTATGATTGATCAGGACAGGATTGCCAGATGTGCCATCTGATGAGAGTGTAAGGCGGTTTGGTCTTAGGGGTGATGGGCTCAATGTGAAGGGGGAGATTATTAGGATTTTACATGTGAGTTCAGATCCCACATCGGAAGAGTACATGGTATAAGGAGAGTTTATATACTATTCTTTTGAGTAAGAGTTAGGCTTAATGTGTATATAAACTTTCCTTGTTGTGTGCTCCTTCTTGGTAAAACTCGGTTCTCTCACAACATTTGGAATATATATACCTTTCGAAGCCCCGGGCCACAGTTCCCTGCAAGTCATAATGTACTCTTCACTATGAGATGTCGTTGTTGATATTGAAAACACAAACACATATCTGATTGATCATATTAATTACAATTGAATTACAATTTCTTATCGCGTTATAATTATATGTTATAGCTTTTAAAATTTAATTGAATCATAAAACGATATTTAGGTGTAAGTAACATCTAGACTGTTAGATATATTATTATACATACATAACATAATATATCTAACATAGATAACTATCTTATATATATATAAAGTTCGTAAAAAATATGCAAGTTGGCAGTCATGAAGTGCAGTCGGCACCTTATTGTGTTTTGTAAGTCTTTGGGCTCCACTTTACCACGCACATCAAAATCACACACACACACATATAGCTTATTGCGTGGTTAGCATTTAGCAAACTACGATGCATGCATGTACACTTGATTGATTCCAATATCTCATTGTCGTCTCTGCCCATTTATTTGAAAACTAAGATTACCTTCTTCCCACTGCATTCTGAATTTATGATCTTTGCAATATGTGGTCAGTGTCACTAGTATATTTTTCATGGTGGAACTTCAATTTAATTGTTATAACAGAGAAATCTTATGGATTGGGATAGGTTGACATATTATCATCCATATATACATTTTAATCTTAGATTATTAGAAGTAAGTATCACACTTAAATCCAATATTATAAAGCTCGACATGATATAGAGATTGACATATGTACGAAATTATTTATCAAATAGTCTCACAATTCACATATTTTTTTAGTGAGATGTGGATATTATGTTATTGTAATTGTAAATCTGATTGAGAGAATCTATATTACGAGAAACTTTATATATGAGAAATCATATTTTGTGAGAATTTGTATGCAAAACCATAGAAGTGACCCTTTGCTAATGGGGAAATAAGTTCTAGATCGATCTATCTTTTATCTCCCGGTGGCTTTATAGTAAAGCTATTATAAGCACTTGTTTTAGGCCCAATTAAAAATAAGCCTAAATACGGTAATGATTTAGTCCCAATTTCAAAAATAAATGCATCAAAATAAAATTTTGATTAGGAATGTAAATAAATGATCCAATTTATTTTTTCTCCCTTTTATAAAGAGAAAAAAAATGCTCTCTTGTAATTTTTGCTTTAGACCCCAATTGATCAGCCATGCCTTAATTAATTACCATATAATAATTTGAACTTCTACGTGAAGACTCAAATTTGCATACGATCGGATTATTTGAGGAGGGTCTGGATTTTGCCATGTGAATATATCTCGTATTGAATATATGGGTAAGAAAATTTCACCGTCAAGATCAACTATATATATATATATATATATATATAGGATATTCCAATAACTTGTATTATTTTAAACTTTTAATTGGAGTCTCTCTCTATTGAGCTGTGTATGCACTTGATTAAGGAAGTTATATAGAATCACACGGACTGCTAGAATCCCACATGCAGTCCTTAGATTGTGAGAGATATATTATACTGAAACGAAATTGCAGTAAGGCGTTGACTATACTTTTCGTAAGA
>JAYMTP010000121.1:0-45951 GCA_036897365.1 Geranium brycei
TTGTAATAAAGTGGCTCACGAATTGGTCAAGTTCGCTTTGACTAACAGTAACTGGGATCATGGTGAGGAGTCTGTCCTAATATCTGTATCTTCAACTATCCAGCTAGATGCCGAATTAGTTGCTATGTAATAAATAAATTTGTTTTACCTTTAAAATACATGTAGTTATGAGGCCAAGTCGCGTCAAGGAGTGAGCAGGCCACTTTTATTCTCATTTTTATGTCATTCTATAAACTCATCATCTCTAAATCCATTTGTTCAATCAATTTCAATACTGAACTTTAAAGTCAAAATGGAAAATCCTAAATTAGCTAAAAAGGTTTGGGCACAACATTGAAGTAACAAAATTTCAATACATTAACAACTATAGGTTGAGATGTAGTGGTTCAAGTGAGCTCATCTCTAACACGAGGCCTTGTAAAATTTTTGATATTGTTATTTTTGGTGCTTGTTTGTTTTAACATTATATTGTTTTTGCTATAATTAATAATTGCCAATCTTCATCAATAATAATATTTAAACTTCGGAGAGCATTAAACAAACAAAATTTCCAACTCTGTATGATCAAAATCACAAAAGATTCCAATAAGAACAAATGCAACTACAATTAAAGCTTAAACAATTGATTCCAACCCAGCTTAATTCAAGCTCAAAGATAAGACAAGAGTTATCATTGGAGAGTTTCTCTTGGAGCTTGAAGATTGAAGACCACCACAATCATTGCACCATCAATTTTGAGAGAACATCAAGTAGAGACCATCAAAATTATAAGACAGAGCCAAATAGAAGATCTTATGAGCATTTTCTTCTCTCCTTGGATATTAGATTTGCTTGTATTTTCTTCATTTTTTGTATTTGAAGCTATTTCTATGACTTTTGACATGAGCATCGTGATTGAGGGCTAAACTCCTTGATCATGGGTGCTAGACTATGTTGGGTTTGATTTTGATATTATGAGGTATTAGTCCTAGGTATATACTTGTGTGGATTTTGCTTGCCTTGTGATTATTGTGGTTGTCCTATTTTAGCCTTTTAGGATAGTTGATCTTGGTTGCTATATCGATTCTCGAGAGGAACGAAGAGTAATTGACCTTGGAAGCATCGAGGGTTAGGGCTTGAGACCGTATCAAGACACCCATATACAACCCTTAGCTCGAGATTGTCGGCCTAATATGGTTTCGAGTCGAAAATTGATTCTGAGAGGGTAGAGATTGACTCGGGATTAAGCTATTCTCAATTCAAGAGACGAGGTTGGTAATTTAACATAAGCTATTCACACACTTGTATGCTTAGGATTAGTATTTCGTATTATCATAAACCTTATTATGTTTAGCACCCTTGTCCTATTCTTGCTCGATAATTTCCATCATTCTCATATTCGAGTGATTGTTTGCATTGTTTAATATTAGAGTTTGACATCTCATCCTTTAATACAAATCAAATTGAGTAGATCATATTTTAGTTAATTACACATTTTGTTGAAGTAAAATCTCCAATTCTAGTCTCTAAGGAAATCGACACAGTTCTTGCCAGTTTATTACTTGTGACTGCATGCGCTTGTGCGAGGCCGCTAAAGTGTGATTGGTACAATCACACTTTTTCCTGACATTAGACATTACCATAAACATGGGTCTACAAAGAAATCCCAACTTATAGCTATATGAACAAAGAAAAACATGTATAAACTTGAATTTTACTAAAGATAGGGGTTTTAAGATTATGAATATAATGTGAAATTTATTTCAAAGTAATGAGCTTCCTTTTCATAGAAGGAATGTGAAAAGAAAGACAATAAATGAATCAACAATAAAATGAAACACAAAACTTTCACTTCTTGCTTCTCAGCCTCTAATTACTCCAATGGTCCTCACTGAGAGCAGCTTCCTGTCTATGCCTGAATGTTGTGTGCATAACTTTTGTCCCAAATCTGAGAATGACCTCCATTTTCTTTCCATGGCATGATGAATATTCATGGAGTCAACTTGAGGAAGCTCATTATTGCTATCTTCATCTGATTCTTTGTTTCCTCTCTCACTCTCTGTGGCTTCATTGTAACTTTCATACACAACTATGTCTCTGCACTGCTCACTCTTGTTTGGTGCCATTTGTGTATCTTTCTTGGTTTTGCTCTCTGAATCAGTGCTTGACACTGACATTGTTCTTTCCAATTCCTCTCTATGCAAAGAGAGCCTTTTACTAAGCACAAGAGAACTCATAAAAGATTCTGCTTCCGAGCTCGAGCTGTTATTTGGTGAATTCTTTTCTGGAGAATGAGCTCGGGAGAGCTCGACCGCGGCTCTAGCAGCTGCTGCTGCATAGATTGCTGCCTCAAAGGCTTCTTGAGCTGCATCGGCTGCTCCTTCGAATTTGTGGGCTTTGATTGATTCTGTGAGTTTCTCTGCCAAACTGTTGGCTTCATGATCACCTGAGGCTGATTGATAATGTTTGATTGTCCGTTTCGGCTCTGGTGCCGCACAGGGTTGTTCCTCCAAGTGCAGAGTTATGTTACTCTCTGAAGCGATTTGCTTGAGCATTTGGAGCCTGCTTTCCAAGGTTGATGTTCTTGTTGAGAGCTTCTGTATCATCTGTGAGCATCGAGAAATGATTTTGAGAATTGGGTTTTACAAAATTGTTATCATTGTAACGAAGTGTTTAAGAGACGGAAAGGGTCTTCCTAGGAGTGCCAAGGAACTTGTCGAGAATTAGTTGGAAAATAAATCGGACGTAAGGATTAATTGAGGATTATAAATGATTAATCGATGACTATTGATTGGACAAGTCGAACAGTTTTGCAACATTGATCGTAATACTAGAGCTAGTTTACCTTAGATTTTTTTTTTCTATTATTAATAAATAAAAGTGAAAATGACACTTTACTGTATATACATAACTATAATTGTGTTTGTTTCACATTTTATTTCTTTTTTTAGTGCCTATAATTTGTATTTTGAAACATTTTGATGCTCAATTTTGTCCCAAAATAATATATTGGGTGTACTAAAATATTTGAAAAAATAGTTGAAATAGCATATATAGCATGAAACGATTAAGTGTGGTAAAATGTTATTTTTCCTAAATTAAACAACAATACCGCCGAACTTACTTTGGGATTGACTCTGCAGTTGTTGCGTAGCTCAGTGGCACGAGCAGCAAAATCTTTTCCGAACCTAGAGGTGAAAGTCTGACGGATGTGTTTGAGCTCTGGGAACTCTCCGCATCGTGTTGATGCGAAGATCAAGCTCGATATGGCCTCCTCTAGCTCGTCAGGGCATTCCCTACACAACCACAAGCACACAAAAATCAGTAAACTTGTATACACAAGATGTTTATGAGGTGACACTACAAAAAATTGTGGTACACTCACTTGTTGTCTCGTAGGAGGACGAGTCTTTCGGTCAAGAGATGAATAAAATCCTCCAACATAGAAAACACATCCAGCATGTTCTGCTCCTTGATCACTTGCTCAACCTATAGTTCACAAAACATAGTCAAAATTCGACCCAGAGAAGGAAAATAGATACGATTCATATAGACGTGTGATTTCTTGAAGTGTTCAATTTGAACTTAGCACTGACCTGAACCATAACAGAAGATCAAGAATCATGAATAATGAATGGTTTGGTTTTAGTTTTAATTTTGAAAAAAAATCATTCATTGATGTTCGGTTTCAGCTCATGCAAATTATAAACCACGGTTAATTAGATGAGAACCGAATATTGGACTCAATCTCAATTAACATTAAATTTAAACCATAATACTTTATTGATTTACAAACTTTACATTTTGATTGAGTTTTAATATTAATCATAACATTCAGTTTTTGTTACATTTTTTTATAATTTCAAATTTTAAGTTTGGTCTCGTAACTAACTGAACCTGAATTTTCTCAATTCGGCCTATAAGTGGAGTTATAAATTGAAACCTTAAAATTAACATGTTCTCAATGATAAGAAGTAGATCAAACTCAGTCACACAATCATAATTTTGATTCCTCAAATTCAAGAATCAATATGATTGGTTGAGTTCCGAGACCATGAACAAGTGACTCTTGTGATATAGAGTTTGGGAGGTCACTTACGCGTAAGAGAGCGTGATCTTGATAACCGAGGTTTAAGAGCTCAATGACATCGGAGCGGGCAGTGGAGGAGCGGGCGCGACGCTGGTTCTTGAGGATGGCGAGCCTGGAGACGGCGAGCTTCGCAAGGATCTTGAACTTGGAGGCTCTGAACCCTCTTCGAAGCAAAGCATCCATTCTCCGACCCATATTCGATCTCTCTCTGTTTCCTTAGTTTCTTGCTTCTTGGTGCAGCTGTGGTCGCAACTATGACAATGAAAGACACATGCTCAGGTGTTATGTATTTATATACATGGTTTCAAGGCATTTTTATATTTGCAGTGCTGTGTTTTTCAATAGGAGCTGTTTAATTTCTAGGCGTGTGACCAGAAAAGTACACATGACACATATAGTTGTTAATTTCTTGAATTTTCCATGTGCTGTGTTGAGAGTTTGGTCAAATGTTTCTTGCTGTTGCTTTTAAACGTTCGAGGAGAAGGTACCCAAAATTTCAATATGTAAATTTGAACTTGTTTCCAAATTCACCATGAGTTTCTGTGTGGAATGAAATGGTCAAAAAATTTCAATGCATAGTCAATTTAGACTTGTTTTCAAAACAAACCATGAGTTTTGAGTGGATGAATGGTCAAAAATATGTATAGGTTGAAAATGACTAATGAAATAATTAATAGTTTTGAAGAAAATAGAAAAAATGTGCCCAATTTTGCCATATGTAGAGGTGAATTTTGTTAATTTTAAAATGTAGTTGTTAAATTATTATATTTTTCAAAAACACATGGAATTAACCATTGATATAATTATTTTACTTTTTGTCGATCTCGTTTGTTTTTAATTCTCCAACCAACCTTATGGGAAAAAAATCGAAAACAATTTCTCGGAAAAATATTTCAGCTTCCGTGTAAGTTTTGAAGATTTTTATTTTATTTTACGCTATCGAGGTGCACGTAGGAATTGGTGAACCGAGTTGAGAAAATTAATTTAATCTTTTAAATTTAATATTAATTTTTAAAAATTTAATTTTGAAAAACATTTGGTCAATTAAATAAATACATGTGCTTTACAACAAAAAATACATATGGTCGTATCTACTTTTTAAAGTTGATAAAGTTCACAATTACAAGGTGAAAGAATAAACGGAAAATGTCACTTATCTCCTTTGTGGTATACGCGATTTTTACTTACATTCCTCGTTTTACTAATGTGTTCTAACAAGTACCTGAAGTTTACTAATTTCTCACGTAAGCCAAAAATGCTACGTCGTGTTGTTCGTGTAACTTAATTAATTAATTAATTGGCAATAAATAAAACCTTGGTAGCCATGCATCAGTATTATATTCATATGCTTTTGACTTTGTGACGTGGTTGGTTGAGACCAGGTTGACTAGGAATATTTAATGATGCGCGTGCTTTGACCCACAGTGGAGTCTGGAAGTTTCCGATCAAATGGGCTGCTCAACATATTAAACCGGGTTTAATCCATGGGTAGGCCCATCATAAGAACATTTGGGCCCACAAAACTGGCTGATCCAGCCCATGATGACCATCCCCGAGCAGCTCTTTCCCTTTGAGCCTCTCCTCTTTCCGCCATTTTTGTTCACTGTGAGAGTTGAAGCTTTCTAGGGTTGATTTCAAAATCTGAAGGTACGTTTTTTGCTCGTTTCTACACTGTTCGTCCTGTTTTTGGGTTGATTTTAGCTGAAATTAACTTTCTCGTGTTGATTCAGTGTTGAAGTGAAGTGTGTAAAATGGCACCGGTGTTGCAGAGCTCACAGCCGTGGGTCGAAAAATAGTATGATTTCGTTCTTCTCTCGTTCTTTTTGACTCTATGATTCGATTGCTTGATGGGTTTCTGAATATTCATTTGGTTGTTTTTGTAATTTCTCAGTCGGCCAAGGCAAGTGAAAGATGTGGCACACCAGGAGGAGGTGGTTCGAGTCCTTACCAACACGCTCGAGACCTCCAATGTATGTGGTTTAGTTCAAATTCAGTGGCATTTACAATTGTGTTACGTTTTGAAACCATGTATTTTATATTATTCTTTGATCCATTGTAATATGTCTTCTTCTTTTTGGATTGTGTAGTGTCCACACATGCTTTTCTATGGTCCACCTGGTACTGGCAAGACGACCACGGCGCTCGCCATTGCTCATCAGCTTTTTGGGTACTTGGCAATTTTTTTCTAAAAGTTTTTTTATCATGAATTTCGGTAGGTATAATACAATGTGTTTATCGTTTTGTTGAAGTCTATGAAGTTCTGATAATCCATTGTTGAAGTGTTTTTTCCCAAATATTTTGAGTGATTACCCATGAAGAAGAGGGGCTGACTGGTTTGAGCAAATTATAGCCTAGTGTTGGAGAATATGACTGTAGCATTTTATCGGGGCAACTTGCGAATTTCAAATTAGTGCATGGAGAAATAGAGCCCGTGAGATTTTTAAGTGAAAACATTAGCCTCACCATTAGATGTAACCTCAAATCCTGGGTTTCAGTTCCATAAGGTATGTAGAATTCTGCCTTCAAGTATTGAAGCCTTTACTTCAGTCAAATATGATTAGTTTAAAAGCTTTACTGAGTTTAAAGTCTATGATAGATAGTTGGATACCCAATACCATATCAAAGTTGATTATGAACTATTAAGACAAATGATACTTTTTTGTTAAAATAATAATGCCAATATGTCAACATTCATAACATAGGAAGATATCATTAGATATTTTGCATGCCTTGTGGTTTCTGATTTGTAGAGGGATTGTAACATATTTTGGTTTTGTTTTAAGACCTTTACAATCCATGTTTGGAGATCAATGTGATAGGTCCCCTTAACAGATTAATTTATATTCTCTTCACTCATCCTGGATGGGTCCTCTTCAAGTGCAAAAAGCCTATCATTTTGTCCTAACATTGATATTACCCATCATTATCTTTACAAGCACGCAGCATGCCCTCTCGATACAGAAATGCTCAGGATGTGTTTTTGTTTTGGTAGTATTGCTATTGCATTGAACCATAATCTTATTGCAGACCAGAACTTTACAAGTCGAGGGTGTTGGAGCTGAATGCAAGTGATGACCGTGGGATAAATGTTGTTAGGACAAAGATTAAAGATTTTGCAGCTGTGGCAGTAGGAACTGCTCAGCGTCAAGGGTATATAAATATCATTTCATGTTACAGTAATATTATAATCTCATATCTGTTATATAATTTACTATCTTCAATTGTTCAGTTATCCTTGCCCGCCATTTAAGATTATTATCCTGGATGAGGCTGATTCAATGACTGAAGATGCTCAGGCAAGGGTCATCTTTTTGTTTTCCAATCTTTGTTCCTGGTGTTGCTTTGTGTGGAATGATTGTAAATGTCACACCTCATGTTGCTACTATGCAGAATGCCCTGAGGCGTACAATGGAAACTTACTCTAAAGTGACAAGATTCTATTTTATATGCAATTACATCAGCAGGTGCATTTTTTTCTTCTATTTATTTACTTAGCAGTACAAAGTTGTGCATAGATTTCGCACCAATTCAATCCCAAATAATTCTCGTGTATGGAAATAACATTGGCTTTCTGGAGGGAGACTCAAGCCCGAGTGCTTTTATCCGGATCTCTGATAAATTTGTAATCACAAGTTATTGGTTTTGAATGTGGATTGAAGATGAGAAACAATTTCTTTATGTTGTTCGTTTCTTTTAGTTTTCCCTCCCAAGAAGCATATACGCAATAAGTTTCGGTTATGAACATTAATCAAAGTGGGTTGCCTAGAAGCTGACTTTGGAACATAAACCAGTTTTCATAATTTTGATGTTTACTTTGGTTTGATTTGAAAGAAAATCTGAAAATTAAGAATTTGGATACAGCTCAAGCAGAAGAGAAAGGAAAAGCAAACTTATACCTGGATGTCATCTTCTTTTTTTTCAAATTACATTTGAATTTATAGATCTTTAGCTTCAGGCTACTAACTGATCCCTGGACTACGACCATTTGTAGGATCATAGAGCCACTAGCTTCAAGGTGCGCAAAATTCAGGTTCAAGCCTCTTCCAGAGGAAATCATGAGCACCCGTATATTGCATATTTGTAAAGAAGAAGGATTGAATCTGGATGAAGAGGTATAAGTCTACCGCTTTGAAACATTTCATTGATATGGTGACTGTGTAGATGTTCATCATTATGTATCCATGCTAGATTTGTGACGTTATTGTACAAAATATACGCTGTGTCGTTGTAGGCTCTGTCAACTTTAAGTTCTATCTCTCAAGGTGATCTACGTCGGGCTATTACATACTTGCAGGTGTGCGATATTTTATTTATGTTCTTACAATTTATATGTTTCATAACATATTATTATCTATAGCAAGGCACAATTCGATTATGCACTCCAATCCTATCAAACCTTTCTTTCTTAATTCAACCATACTTGGATTTTGAATCGTCACCATGTAACTCAAATATTGCTTAAGATCTTTGCTGTACCATTTTATTGAGGTCAAACAGTTCATGGCGTAACATTCTTTAGTGCATAAAGTGAAGAAAAGATCAGGGGTTAATAAAAAGGTGGAAAGGAAAAAAAACAGTTGCTTTGCATATAGATATATAAAATCTGTGTGTGAATGCCAATTGTGTTTGGCAAGCCATAATAGTTGCAACGAGTAAAAGTGGGATCAGTTTAAAGTTCTTTTAGTTATAGTTAACTTTGAAGAAAAATGGCACTTATATCATAAGCATTAGTCAGGAGCTGCACATTACAATTATATCTTTGGTTGAGCTGGGGTCTATTCTCATTCTCTTGGCACATATACAAATTTAATGATCAGTTTGAAGTTCATCATTAGTTTTCATTCCAATGAAATCATAAGCTTTGTTGCCATCTTGAATGGAAGGTCTTAAGAGAAAATGGATGTTCCTAAGATAGTGAAACCAAAGAAACCAGTATTTTTGTGTTCTTGTTTTTATTTTCAGTCAATGATGTTTCACGTGTTCCATTCACATGTTAGGTGGCGGTGCTTCAGCATGTCCTTCAGTAAAACTTAGTATGTTTCTATATTCTTGCAGGGAGCTGCTCGCTTATTTGGATCCTCAATTTCTTCCAAGGATCTAGTTAGTGTCTCTGGGGTAAGTTTGGTGTACTCAGGTTTCCAGAGGCATTGATGTTTTTAGTTTATTGACCAAATACTTGATAGATTCTTCAGAAGTAAAAAATTTCCATTTCAAACGTGATTTGTTTTTCAATTTCCCCTTTTGTCTTCACTGACTCTAAAATACCAAATTATCAGGTAATTCCGCAGGAGATCGTGGGCGCACTCTTTGCAGCATGCAAAAGTGGTGATTTTGATTTGGCAAACAAGGAAGTTAATAATGTGATAGCTGAGGGATATCCAGTCTCACAGATGCTTTCACAGGTTATTTTTCTTCGTATTTCTAACCATGGTTCATTACAGTTATGAAGTAGATTTTATACTAATTATTACAAGCTTTCCATCCAGTTATTTGATGCGGTTGTTGAAGCTGATGATATCTCAGATGAACAGAAGGCTAGAATATGCAAGAGATTTGCCGAAACAGATAAGGTGCATTTTCTTAGATTTGCTTCTTTTCCTAAGCTGTAAACCGTATGGTTTTCGGCCTGAAGACCATGAGTATTGATATGATACACAGCGTTCTTTTTCTGTGATCTTATGATTTTCAAATTGGTCATCCAAGGAGCTGACCGTTCTTAGACTTCAGTTTGTGATAGATATGTTTAGGTGGCTTAATATCTATTAAGATTAAACTATGTTGAAGAGGAGCATGTACACCATGGTGTAAAAAAATTACATGATATCTTCCAAAAGCAGCACAAAACTTGACTTGCAACTTTTAAAACAGTAATGATAATTTTCAACTATTTTTTTTTGAAGAAAATTTTCAACTATTAATCTGCATAGAGACTGAATGCTATAGTCTTATAGATGTCACAAGGCTCAACCTAGCTATGAAATTGCTTGAACCAGGAATCACAATTTCATCTATTTGTTTAAAGTTATCGAAATTTTATGTTACCATCACTTCTGAAGTAGCTTGAAAATTGATATCGTTACCATTTTATTTGTTTGATTCTTTTTCAGCACATGCGTTCAAGACATGAGAACTTCTTAGATTCGCGGTTAATTCAAACTCTTTCGTTTTTGTGTTGTGCAGTGTCTCGTTGATGGAGCAGACGAGTATTTGCAGCTGCTTGACGTCACCAGCAACACAATGCGAGCACTTTGTAACATGCCACAAGAATTCAACTACTAGTGATAGGTTCTTAAGAGACTGTAGATCCAAAATGTAGAATGAAGCAATTTTAATGTAGAACTGATACACTATTTTGAAAACATTTGATCTGCAAGACAGATAACAATCTATGCAAAACCATCTATTCATATAACATATCTCACTTTTGCGCGAATTAAATCACTGTAACGAGGCCTTAACAGGTGTAGAGCCTTATTTTCATGTTTTCTGCATCTGTTCACCTGCTTGAGCTTCTCTTCACATTGAAAAGTCTTGCAAGCTCTATCTGCATTGACCACTGCGCATCCTAAAGTCAGGTATGTGTTTTTTTTTACTGACAATCATGTTGAAGCTTTATGTTACATGAAGGGCGTGACTTTTACATGCCAAGGCGTGATTTAATGTTTTTCATGATAGTAACAGCTTTTCTTTTTTGGCCTTGTTATGTACTCATGTACCTCGGCTGCTGAGTGCATGCCGGTCTCTCCAGGGGGACCCGCCCGATCAAAGATTTCAAATACTGGTAAGCTCAGTAGGTACCTCTCTCCATCTCTTTCTTTGACTTGCATTATATTTGGAAGATAGTGATAGAAAGTCAATAGGTACACATAGATGGGAGCGGTTGATTAGGCCCACCAACCCTAGTTCATGCCTCTAATCTCGCTTCACCAGTTTGGTTTCATGGCCTATATAAACACTGATGATACATATTGCTGTCTTCATTATAGTTAGTGTGTTAGTTATTTTTGGTTGAGAAGAATAGCGATGGCGGCTGATTCGGATGAATATTATTTCCAGCAGCCAGTTGCTATTCCCTTCAAGTGGGAGATAAGACCCGGCGTCCCCAAGGTTCGAGAAGAGGCAAAACCGAAACCAGAACCAAAGCCAAAGCCGAAGCAACGACGGCCATCTTCTTGTAATTATCATCTCCGGGGGCACTTGTCACCCCCGGAGCTGACACCACCGCCCTCGGGGTCCATTTTCCTCCGGAGGCTAGAGTGCCGGACCGGTTCCTTCCGGTCAGCCCCGCGAACGCGTTCTGAGCATTGGCGCTTTGACCAGATTGGTTCATTCCGGTCATCCCCACGGATGTGCTCTGAGCGGTGGCGCTATGACCGGAATGCCCTTGCCCGGCAGCCCGAGACGATGTCACCAGGGTGCTTCCCCAGTGCTGCAGGGGATTCTCTGAAGCGGAATGAGAGCAGGAAGAAGTGGAGCCCGAGCCTGAGCCCGAGGGTGAGGTCCTTAGCCGGACCTCCTGACTACAGGAAGGACCTCGAGACGCTAGCCCGGTGGTCCACGTCGGGCCGGAGGTCGTTGTCACCGTTCTGTGACTCATCACCATCTTCGTCATCGCTGTCGTCGTCATCGTACTGGTCCCGCCAATCATCGCCACAGCCCGTGAGTGACGCTGAGTGGGCTGCCTTTGGTCTTTTTTGACCAGCTGAAACTGCGTGCCACTGTCTCAGTCTGTTCATATTAATATGAACTTTTAATTAGCAGCTCTTAAGCGCCTGAGTGAGTGTCGTATCACTTTTAGTTTAATTATCGCTACCATTTAAGTATGAGTAGTATAGTAAGATTAGCTTTGAACCCAGTAATGGTCCAAAGTTTAAGACCCAACCCAACAAAATGATTGCCAAAGCACTACTTTATCTTCTTGGCCTGTCTTGATTCTCCAAATATATATCTTTTACTTTCTTTTTATTGCTTTTCTCATGTCCTGATACGCAATTTTGAATATGCAAGTGGAAGCTTATCATTACGAACTTGAAACATGTTGGCAATGGTTAAAATTAATGTTTTTGACCAAAATGATCAAATATCAGGGTGCTTCGGTAATAGGTAACATTTCTCCAACAAAGTCAAAACATACGATTAATAACAAAATCTTCTAAACCATTAATAATAGTTCTGGACAGAACCCCGCTGAGAAAATGAGGGGAAAAAACTCGGAGCAAAGGATGTCAGCACAATCATAGTATACAATACACTCAACTATGAACTAAACGGACCAAAATGAGCCGACCAACCAATTACTAAGATTTGAGTTTAGCAATACCTGTTACTTTTTGAATGATATTTGTTGTTAATATCATGTAGAGTATGAAATTATATGTATCATACTTGTTCTGCATCTTCTAAAGATGTGTTTTTTGCATTGTCTTCTTCTCCATCTTCAATCTCTTCAATGACATTGTGATACCCTGCTGCATCCAATTGAGAACTCTCATCTGGGTCAGGTTCATCTGCAACAACACTTTCTTCTACTTTAGATTCAGTTCCACCTCCACCTCCATCTCCACTTGTAGTAGCAGTAGTGGTAGCTGGGAAAGACTGGAAAGTGTCCCAGTCATCTTCGTCGTCCTCACTGCCGTCTTCATTCCCACTATTCTGATCAGATTCTTCTGTGGTGGGTTGTAGTTGTAGGGGTGGATGATTGGTCTTTGGACTGTCACCTGTTGGCAGCGGTAACTTTATCTGAAATGATGATGGTGACGTTGGAGTCACCGGCTTTGCTTGTGTAGGAGCACTACCATGATCTTGCGTAACAGATGCACGGATTATTCCCTGAAATTAGTCACCACAAACATACATCATACGCCATTTATATATACATACCTATTCATCCTCTAACAACAACACCCGGACAATCTCAAATCAAATAGCCACTCATACCATGTGAAGTCTCTAAACAAAGGTGGGACTTCTATTATTTAACACATTCCATGATTTAAGTATCTAAGTTTGTGTAGCAAATAGCTCATGACCAGCTCGATTAGTTTAAAGATCCACCCACACGTGACTGAAATTCTGAATAAGCAAAAAAAGAACACTTTTTTCTTTCTCATCTACAACAACGAAATAACAGTTCTTCAAACCACTGAAACTAAGAGACTATGAAATAAATGTTGCACGCAAAGTACCTGAAGTTGCTGCCTGTGTGCGACAGGCATTGACAACAATACATCCTTAAACTGAGCAGCAGAAGAAGGAATTTGAGCGAGAAGAGTGACAAGCTTTATGGCAGTACTTCTTATGTCTTTGACTCCCTGTTATCAATATATATATACTCAGAGGAATGTTATAGAAATAAAGAAGAGTCCTAATTTCAGTCTGCAAAAATCAACCTGAGAAGGAACATCTTCTGATGCAGAAAACACCATGACAATTGCTTCCAGAAGAAGATTCATAAATTGCTTCTGACTTTCGCCGGACTTTGATTGTTTGTGAAGAAGCAATAAGATTCGCAAGCATTCCCCAGCAATAACGACAGATTCTTTAGTTATATGACCCTGTCATCAATATCAAGATACAACTTACTAATGATACCTAAACACAAGGCTGGAATAAAATAGATACCAAGAAGTGAATGGAGAGAATGATGACTGAGATTATTAGGTCACCTTCAACACCTTCTGGATTATAGTGAAAATATCACCAACAACCTCGCCAATAAAGAACATTAGGAAAGTATTGTCGTCTGTATTGGTGTCACACTGTACCAAACTTTCAAGTACCTGCAAACCAATTGCCTGAACCTGCACGTTATAAATATACGTCAAAATTCATGTTCTGTCCAGAGTAAACAAATCTGATCACATAAATCCAAGCCCGCAAATCTCGGTACCTGTACATTTGAATCAGCAAGTGTGGTTTGAATCCATTTAGCGCAGTATTTAACCATGCTAAAAAAGATGAGCTTGTTATTTTCTCCAAAACTTCCAATTTTATGAGCTAGCTCCGCAAAGGAAATAGTTTCTTCAAGAGAGAATGCAAGCTTTGTTTGCAATAGTTTCCGTAAATCAGATCTCTTATTCCCTAGTAGATGGATGCCATCAATGCAGTCCTTAGTTAGATCACCGGCCACATTCAGACAGATTACAAGCATATTTCTCAGATGGAGTAGACCATCATCACTAAGCGTGGATTTATCTGCAACAAATAAACTCAGTTAGCTTCCTACAAACCATTTACAACTGAATCTCAGTAAAATTTATATTATTCTATACGGTTCTAACGCATGTGAGTGCTAAAGCCCTTGCTTACTCAGTCAACTCAGAATAAAATTGTATCCACAAGCATACAGAGCTAGCAATCTTTTCCATTTAAAAAAATACTGGCAGATAGTTAGACTTGCAAAACTTACCATCAACAAGTTTCTTCAATAAGGGTTCAGCCGTCTTGAGGAATTCGTTAACCTTTGAAAAACACAATTTGGTTGAAGCGACTCTAATGCCCTTGTAACCAACTGACAAAAATGCTAAGATCACTGTATGCAATTGCTTCTGCATCTCAGAACAAGGAGTTGGATGAAAAATATGACAATTGACATTTAGGGTAATGTATATGAATGAATAGCAATAGGAATAGTTCATTTCAAAAGTATGTTTCAGCACTAATTTATATCAAATACTGTTTCCATCCCAAAATGAGTGTCCACTTTCCTTTTAGGCATGAAATATCACTATTATTATCCTTCGTATTCTTAATTACACATAGGGGGATATAAAGGCACATGGAGAAAGTCGAGAAACAACTCTACTAATCTTAATTTTTGCAAGAAGTCATATAGAACACTCATTTTGGGATGGTAAGAATATCAGGTTATACATACCCCCAACATACCTTCTCTTCAAAACGCCTCACAAGTGTCTTAGCGATGATAAATAATGGAGATATCAACTCCTCCCAATTTGGGTGATCTGGCGATATTGCATCAGAACTGAACAATATCATAAAGTAACAAGTAAGCAGGGGTATCCACAGGTATGCACACTATCAAGTGTGTTAAACTTGAAACAATATTTGATACACACGCATAAATCTATTACCCATTTAGAAGTTTAAAAAGATAAGATAAGCAAAGTTCCATCGAAAGATGAGCAAAACTTTCTGTAACAAGAAAATCTTCAGGGCAGTTTTCCACTATCTGTTGAAAGAAACATAAATTGAAATACAAGTCAGGATCTGTGCATACAAGTTAACATCAACATTTTGTGGAGGATGCAACTGCATTTTAGCTGTGTTATTTGGGTAGACTGTCTTTTAGATATTGTCATAATTTCCCCTTTTAAATGCAATGATATTCTCAGCTTATGAAAAATAAATAAATAGGTAATCATCTTCAGGTCTGCAATTTAAGCCCATAAAGTGATCTGACAGTTCATAATTGTATGCAACTTCAGTCCATAGCATAGTTCGAAGCAATCCAAGAAAAGATTTGTAAGAGAAGCAATGAATAAATCCAGAGCTCTAAATATAAAAGTTGATATCGTCAAGTATTCAACCCAAAGCTTAAGCTAGGCAGAAGGGGGAGCCAACTGCATCTGGACAATAACATAGATGAAGTAACTGCATTATAGCTAAGAATAGGGAAATTAATAAGAAATATTCACACGTCAATAAATGTGGACAAAAGTTCTTTGTTTCTCTCGTGCTTTCCTTTCCTTTTTTTTCATTATTTTTCTTTGATTGGTGAGATGCTTAAAAGCAAGTTATGTTAAACAACTAAGACGTGTCATAATTTTAAAGTTTTTTACTAATCCATCAATCACAAAATAGAAATGGTTTATCATTTTCAAAGGGGTACAAGATGTTCACCTGTGATATAACTGATATCACCAGATTACCCCACTGGTTATCCATGTAAATGAAATATGAGAAAACCTGCAACCATTAAAATGATCAGAACTCTCAAAGGTGTCACTGAACAACAAAACCTGGAAGTACTGGGTGCAGAGAACAGTATCCAGAAAGACATACTTTTGAAGCTAAAGCGCCGATAAAAAAAAGAAGTTAAAGCACATGGCCGTCATCATAAGTTGGAGTGTTATGAAAGTATGGTGTCTACAGCTTATGATTATAGCCAACTTCATTAGCTTTAATAAATTATAACCTACATGATTCACCACTGTCATATCTTGGCAAATGAGGTTTATAAGCTGTTGCCAAACTCGGTCCAAGTTATTAACTAACTTCCAATTTGATAGTATTGAGACATTATGAGAAGTATGGTGTCCACGTCAATCTCGTAAGCTTTTAGTCCAAACAATATAGTGGTTCTCGCATTGAAACCTAAAAGTTTGTATGTTTGTGGATCTACCATGCTAGGATATGTACCAGGCATGACCAAGGCATCTCTAAGAAGAAACATAACACAAGGAAAGAAAGTACTAAAAATAGCTGACATTTGAAGGGAAAGATCACATATAGGGTTTCATATCTACTTACAAGTAGTGTGTAATAGATCACACAGTTCAACCATAAACCGTCAAATTCCAAAAATATACTAAGAATGGAAGCAAAGATCCCTAAAAAGTACTGATAAAAAAATCTGATTAGAGAATCAGATTTTTGCCCCACTTGATCATAAAGCCAAAACTCAATGAGCAAAATAAATAAACAAATATTCACATTACTATAGGAGTCAATAAAAACAAATAAGCATAGAGATAAGTTGTCACCTGAAACAATTCCTGGCAACTGTCCACAGTGAGATATCCCACACTGAAAAATCTTTCAGAAGAGAGAAACTGAAACACTGGCAACAAAGTATCACGTAACTTGAAGCTAGGAAGGGAAGGGATTATTTGTTTACTAAGAGATGGGTGTTGTCCCTGAAATAGAACTAGCAAAGCAAATCCCCAGAGAAATCGATATTCATCTGACTCCAGTTTAACCATGCCATATCCAGATACCAATCTATCTCTTGATATATTTTCAGGATGTAATGGAACTGCGTCAAGAGCAAGTGCTTGCAACATTACTGGCCAGGCTTCTTCCAAACAAGACCCCAACTTAGAAAACACAACTGCAGAATGAATTTCATCAAGGAATGGATTTCTCTGTATAAATGTGCAAAATATGTTAGTAAAAAGGCATGATGTAGGATGAACTTTAGTATGGATTTAACTTATATCTCTAAGCAAAATGAAAGTGATGGTAAAACAAATAAACATAGATTACATAGGAAAGAAGACAAAATTCCAATATAATTAAGCTTACAGTTCTTTTTAGAGAAACTCCCAAGCAAATATAACTCAAGTCCTTCAAAATCTGGATCCAGTACTTCCCCAGTATATTAGAATTTTCTGAAAACAAGGGTAATAAGGCTTGATGCTCATTTGTAACCCCTTGGTCATGTCTCCTCAAGAATGAATATATATAACATTTAAGAGAAGCATGAGCAGCCAAAAGTCTTATCTTGATCTGTATTTTAAGATGTCAAAAAATACATAATCAGCTAACAGGAAACTGCATGTGGATAATGGTAAACAAAAGGGAAATAATACATTATGTGCTCCTTCACACGCAAAACAGAATCTGAAGAGCAATGAAATAGAAGTAGACATACCTTGCATGCTACCCATTCTGCAAATGAAGGGTAGTAAAGGTCATTGAAGTCATTCAATGGACGTGAAATCAAGGAAAATATTCGCTTAACTGCAACTTGGTCGCCACTAATCATTCCACTCATCAGTATCTGAAATTTCCAATTGTCATCTCATCTAAACTTATTGATATTTCAATTGCAAATTATAGATATAGAAGAAAAAACAAATATATATCAGAACTGAACCTTAGTAGCCAGCTGCAAGCCTGACTCCAGAAGGATAGGACTCGAGGATGTGCCTAAGGCAGAGCGAACTGCAGATACTAGCTGGGCCTGGATTTCATAAAGCCTTAATTAAAAAACAAAATAAGATTGTACAGAAATGAGAGAATGATATGGCAATAAATCCAAAACAACACCTGGTACTGTTCAAGCAGGAGGTGTCCCGGAAGCTCAGGGTCGGGAACTGTTTCAAACTGTTCAAGATATGTAAATCAACTGTGTTAGCATAAAATAAATAATTGGACCTTCAACCAATATCTCATATTGGAAGTTATCAATACAATGAGTGGAATAGGTACGTAGAACATGATTTTATGCCCCAACCAACAACTAATGACATTATGCAACAAACAAGCAATTTTTAAAAACAAACTCACCTTGTCTATAATGGTACTTAGAAGTCCCACACCAATTGGCTGCATGTTCTCAAACTGGATTGTGCTTATCTATGATAAGAAACATAAAATAACAATAAGTATCTGAGGAACATAAGTTCGAAGTATTAGAATGACATGACATTCAAACTATATTCAGCACCTGATAAGCAAGCCCAATTAGCTCTTGCAAGTGGAGGACTAGCCAACGACCAGGGCCTTGTGCATTGCCCATTTGTTTACTTGCCAAAGAAAGGTCAAAGTGAGCAGGATGGCTTCCTACAGCTGAAGGTAGATGGCTCAAGCACCTATGTTCAAGCATACTAAGTTATGACAAAGTATAAAAAAAATAACAAATTTATCAAGAAATCATCATTTTAATGTTAGAAAGGTCAGACATTTGGGAGTCAGATT
Source organism: Geranium brycei (assembly GCA_036897365.1). Lineage (NCBI taxonomy): Eukaryota > Viridiplantae > Streptophyta > Magnoliopsida > Geraniales > Geraniaceae > Geranium > Geranium brycei. Next base: position 18,734 of record JAYMTP010000121.1, read on the forward strand.
CAAGTGGCATGTGCAAACTATGCACATACTGTCCCAGTTTAGATCCGTCTATCATTAAACTTAGAATTAGCATATTGGCTAAATTTGCAAATTCTTTTTTCAAGGTTTCTATGCACCAGTGATGTAAATCACAACAACTTGCAATGCCGTTCAGTAGATCATCACAATCTCATCATAATACAAATAAATTGTACATTAACGCTTTTGTAAATATCCCCATATACGAATATCTGAACTAAGTAAATTTCATCCATAAATTCCAAACAAGTACGTTACAGATAATGAAAAGCTATCTAGCCGTCTGTCAAATAAAATAAGCAATATAAAAAAGAATGTTTCTATTTGTGGGAAGATGCCGTCCTCGTCAAAGTATTTCCCATGTGTTGTGAAACTAACTCAACTAAAAGCTTAAGCTGATAGTGGAAGGCTCCCTCAAGCAAAAACTTCTGTGCAAGCAAGTTTAGATTTCTCTGGCATTAAAAAAGAATAATAACCACTACTGTGAAGTAAAAGGCAAGTTCACATACTCAGCAGCAAAAACTCTAGTCCGGTATCTTAGATGCTTGTCTCTATTAGGCCGAACACCGAAAGCATCAAATGTGTGACCTTGCCCTAGAGTTGTGCCCCTGGAGCTGGAAACCATGGTTTCGTCATCTTCTCCAAAATTTAACTCTGAATCACCATTTATGGAATCATTATCCAAGTTCATATTTGTTTCAGCATTTCTTCTTGTTGATGTAGCAAGGACCTGGACAAAAGTTTCAATAATACCTTCAATTGTAACCAAAATTGATATATAATAAAATCATTTTTCTCATTATAGAGAACTTCCCAAAATTTACATCTACAAATTCTGATATAAAAACATCAATCCATATAATTTGTGGGATGATATGCAGAGCATTGTTTACCATGTTACGACATACTGACATCCAGTGAGATGGACAGGATGGGCATGATGCATAGAGTAATCGCATAATTGTGGCACGTATCAGATTCCCAATCCTAAAAGAATAAAATATGTAAATTATGGGCAATAAATGATATCACGGAATAATAACAGCAACTTGGGCATATTAAGTTAGTCTAATACATTATAGCAATTCTAATACAGTAGCGGCACGAAGAGAAACATCAGAAATAAAGTAAAATCTGGGTCATAATAAGTGATAAATTCATAAATGCTCTCAACTACTTGCCCACGTCAGTACTTCAAACTTAAATTAGGGATGTGATTTGCAAAAGGAATTTATTTGTGCATACACAAATCCCACATTTAAGACACTTCAATAGAAATCTTGTTTGGCACACTCACAAACATACACAAACCCACTGTGGATTTTTTTTCTGCTACAAAAAGTTGCAGAACTTGGTCATTCCATCTACTTGAGCCCCTATATGGACAAAAACACATGAAAGGAAAACTGCACTTTAATCACCCCTTCGCAAATTAATACACTGACATGGGGATAGTAACTTAAGTCAAATTCTTTGAAAACATGAGACCTATAACTCATATGAAGTAAGTGGTAATACAAGCATAGATATTAATGATAATACGACCAATATTATAAAAAATATTTTTCAGAAGAAATTCACCATGGGAAGATTGTGTTACAGTGTATAGTATACTGATCTTTTACCAATGTGTATGCACTGCTTGGCTAATAAACAATATGTGAGGATTTGTAATAGTTGTTACTTCTCACTCAAGATCATTGTGCTTAAGGACATTCTATTGTTTCACAATGGTTTACTCAGACAGTGAGGTTTTACTTTGATTTTAGAAAATTGAGGGAAATAAAACTAAAATAATTATTCCTTAACATTTTTAGGGCCAAAATGGCTCCTAGAATTTGAAGTAAACAAGTGCACGGGAAGTAAGAAGTCTGAAGAAAATGATGGATACAACTATATGTCACTAATGCACAATGCAACTGTCTAGCTCATACAACTTAGTGACTAATCAAACTAAGATAAAATAGCAAAGTAGTCTCCACATACTCGGAATCAGTCTCTTCATCCAGCATACGAAACAAATTGTCTTCAATTTGTTCATTAATGACAGACACCTGTAAGGAATACTATCAGCTAACGGATCTAACGGATTTGAATGAGATAATGTTGGTTTAAAAATGTAAGAACAATTATATAAAAAAACACAGCTTATAGTTACTTACCGCGTCCTTCTCGATAAGATGCCGTAGAGTGGATATAGCAAGATGCCTTAATGCTGGCTGATTCAAAGATAACTATTGACTCAGGGAAAAGTACCAATCAGAATTACAGATTTATTAACTTGATTTTGAAAAATATAACCTGTCTTGAAGAAAGAGTTGGAAGAAGAGTTTGCACGTGGGAGTGCACAGAAACAGCCTGTGGAGCAAAGAGAACAAGTTGTTGTGTAAAACGTGCACTCCTGTCAAACGAAAGTCATATCATTTACCTAGGCAGTGAGAATTTTTTTATAAAAAAAGATAACAAGATATGATTTCACTGTATTCCCCCACAATGGTTAAAATGCCCAGTTTAAACAAGGGCTGACAATGAGTAGAAACAGAGAAAAACAATGAAGGGCAACATACTCAAGCATCGTGGCTGTTTCTGGCCAGGTACTAATCTCTGCAACAATAGACTGAACAAAACATATATCAAGCAGTCTTCAAGACGACACACTTTCAAAGTTAGATATTTCATCACTTTCATCATGCGCTTGCATGCAAGTAGGATACACTTCAAAAAAAAAAGGAAGCAAACAACGAAACAGGAAAAAAGGAAAAAGAGGATAGAGATCACTTAATGCGCATAGGAAAAAGATTTAGAGGTTCCAATAGGATCCCTTCTCAGATACTCAAATGTGAGCACTGCAGACAACGTTACCTTGCATCGTGAGAAGAAAATGCTGTCTGGAGCAAGTTCAGGACCAAGAACAGCAACAATTGCATTTATTAGCCGGGCAACACCTTGCTGAACATCAACCCATCCATTCTCAGATAAAAGAATTTCCAGGGCAAGGCCAAGCATTGCCTACGAATAAAAAAAGAGAGGAAACAGTACAAAATAATTAGTTCATACTAATTCAAAATCTGATATCCTATCCAAGTGTAAAAAATCAGCGATTGTGAGGTAGTATAAGCTGGATACAATTTCAACACATGCTTGTTTTGTGGTTGAATGGATAGACTGTAGTGACTAGTCTTATGCAATTATGAGAGGTTCCATGAAGTTTTTTTATCAGCAATAAATAATTTAGATTGAGTATCACTTCATTAACATTTTGGCAATACATTTGCATTACCGCACCCCTCATTACTGCATGCAGTCCACTACTGTGTTTAGTTCCTTTTATTGCTCCATACATCATTAAAAATAGTGGACTTTATGTGTATTTAAAGGTTGTTTATTGAATGTAAAGGAGGCAATAAAATTTTCATGAAATTGTCAAAAGATATCCGAAAGGTATCAAAAGATCCAGAGTTGGCCTAGTGGTTAAGTAGAACACTATCCCTTAGGAAGACTATGATTTGATCTCTATTGTAGTCACCTCCTTGGAGGCAAGTATAGGGTTGGGGAAAGGAGAAAGGAGAAAACTATTCCAGTTGTGTGACTCATGAATAAACGATGAAGAAACACAATAAAGTAGCTCAAACAATGGCTGGTCCTGGCTATGGCTTTTGGAGATGAAATAATTAAAAGGGTATGAGATCTAGAGTAGATAGAGAGCCAAAGAAATAAATTTCCATAAATAAAGACATTTTAGGTTAAAATATGTTAATGAAAGAAAGTAAGTCTATCATGTTCTGCGCAAATTCAAACATGAATAAAAAATTTGAAGTCAGAAAAAGGTATTCATGTGATACGACCAAAGGCCAATTGACCTCGCAATTTGCAAGATTGGATTATAAGAGATAGAAAATAGTGTTCTCAACAGTGTGGTAAGAAAAAAACAAAAAAACAGGTAAGATTCTCAGATCTTTTACAAATCGAGTTGGAGGAACCTGATCAGCATTTACCATAAAACTGAACAAACTGCATATGTTCAAATCGTCAATTCACATGATTCAGCATTAAACTGTCCCACAAACATAAGATTATACATATTTCTAGGTTAATTTTGAAACACTTCAGGGCGACTAATCAGATGATTCCAACAGACACGGTTGCAATTCAGTTGATTTAGCGAAGCAGAATTACATGAAAAAATAGATATTTAAAAAAATAGACACAATAGTAGTGTAAAATCATTTTTTGTTATAAAGCTATAATGGTTAAGATTGGAATACCTGGACATGGGATACAAAGGACAAGCCAGCAGCTTCAATGGTCAAGAGCAATCCATGTAAAGACCAAACTTGTAAACCAGCTATAGAACTTTTAGCCAGAGATGCTAGCGATCTGACAGTAGCAGGCACTAAAGTTGCCAACGCCATTCCTCCAGCACTGTTTTGCATCGTATTAAGTTTGTAAGCTATAAAAGTTATTAAATTAAATTTTGATATATTTTCGCATATACATAAAAGCATATTAAAAGTTCATAGTGAAATAACAATTTGAATCCAATATTCCATAATAGAAGGATAGACAGACATAATTAGCCCAATGTTGTAAAAATCTCTGACTTGTCCGATTAATCCGATTCAGTTTTCGATTAACCCTCGATTAGTAGTCCCTAGAACGCCCTATCTGCCCAACTAGCGCCTAGCATTTTTTACAACACTGAATTAGCCACTAGTGCAAAACCCTGCTATAAATTCTTGGTGACATAACCAAACATAATTAGTAGTTAGCAATCAAATACAACTAATACCAAACTGAAGCTTTTGAGAGTATTTGGGGAAATATGGAAATATATGTGAAGTACAATAGTCATACGTGTATAAAATGAAGTTCGATCTTTCACCTGCGATGGATGCAGCCAAGTGCAACAGAAACCGATCCCGCGTAGTTTGGATCTATCACCTTCACCCCATTTAAGTCGCCTAGCAGAGATCTAGTCTGCTTACAATAATCAAGAGAGATAAGGATTAGATGTTTTAGAAGAAAGACCTAATGCGCAGAAAAACACAGGAAGGGGGTTTTCTTCTGAAAATAGTCATAAAAAATAGCTGCAACTGCGAAAATAGTATCTGGATTTGGGGCTACCAGGCATAACATTGATTTATCTTCCCTCTCCTCACTCCTATCCTAGAGAAACCACACAGATTCAACAAAGTTCTGACAAAGAGATTTTGAGAAGCTCGTTAGGTGAGTGAATGCAAGAAGCAAAATTCTAGCATTTACACCTATCTTCAAACTGAGTTGAAACCATCAGGGAGAGATCATTAAAGATGGGTCTCACAGCTGCTGCTGCCACCACCAACAACAACAAAGATAAAGATTGAAGAGCAAAAGATACTAAAGGAGAAGATCACGTTGTGTTCACTAATCAGAAGGGACATATGCCATATTTAAACCATGTAATGCAATTACAACAAAAGGAGAAGGGAACTGAAAAGAAGTCGCAATTATAATCCAGAACTGTTTTCTACACATAAAAAACTTGTAACACATAAGGACCATCTATACTATAGATGTAGAAGGGACCAAAACAAAGGGAAAATAAATTAATACAAGCAAACATCTATAAAATAAGTGCAAAAACCAGCCAATTAGGAAATTCAAGCAGCAATCGATTCTAAAACTTCTTAAGATACTGTTTTATCTCATCATATAGATTACTCACCATCCTTGCTGTAAAAATATCATTGCCAAGGCGAGCCAAAAGACCAAGCCCTTCTGCTGATGCTCTACGTTGAGATGCACATATGTCTCCCTCGGCTAGAATACTCTGTCAAATTAAAACGAGCAAACAAATCAAAATGAGGCAACAACATATTCGTAGTGAATTTTAGAGGTAGCATAAGATATCACCAACAATTTTATTGGATGTTTGGTACCTGAAAAATAGATTGTGCTAGGCTCAAGATCTCCTTTCCTAATGGTTGAGGACGTAAAGCAAGTAGATACTGAACATAGAATAATGAGAAAAAAAATTAGATTCTAGGGTAAAGAAATGAACTATAAGCAGAACAAAGGATGATAACCACCTTCAGTCCAGCAAGTAATCCAACACATATATTAGTAACACTGGCTGCATGCCATTGCTGACGTTTCCCAGCTTTTAGGCACTGTTCAATCGTTCCGAGAAGCGACAGCATCCCACTACTATCCTGGGATGTAAAATTTCAGGTTGTGTTAACATCTGGACAAAATATTTTGATGGAAAACCAATGATACAAGAACTTAGCCTACCTGAGAAGCAAACATAATGGCAAAACAGAGGAGCTTCTGATTCACCAAAGTCTTGTTTATGGAATCCGGCTTCATTAATGAAAACCAAAACTCAGTTGGAGTTATGATCAAACAACAATTATATTCAGGAGACTTCATAAAGTAACAATATCATCAGTATCAGTATGAGAAAGTAAAAGTTGCCACCAACATATTTACCCTAAAAACCATCCTTCCCCTCAAGTTAACAAATACACAGAGAAACAAGAATAGATTACTTAACTTTAGATTGCCTAATCAGTGGAAAATAGAGAGAAAAATATAAGGACTAATGGGTTAGCTGAAGCCCAACATCTTTGGGTTGCATGTTATCCACACACGAAATCACACAATAAAAGAAAATAATTTGGTGCCAGCCTGAAATTCGAGAAGATAATAATCATCTATGTTCTGTAGGCAGGGTATTGCAGCTAATGAATAAATGAAAATGAATTTAACATCTAATAGAACAGTCTAGTTACATAAATGTTGACAATGGATATGGTAAGAACTTCTAATGTGGTAAGCATGCTGATGACAGATCATAGTTACACCCACTGTATTATAGAGGTGTGCCAACGCTACAAAATCAAGGAGGTTTATGGCAATCAGTTCTTTGTCAGTAACTAAGTAGAAACTACAATAGCTTAACAGCATGCAGCATGAAAACAGAGTGATCTTCATTTTTTCAGCAACAAATAGTTTAATCAGTCACAAAGAGAGAATACCATAGGAATGGTCTGTGTGAGGTGCTAAATTACTCCATCCGAGCCCAACTTCTATACGGAGTGGTCACGAACTCCACATGCTTTCAAATGTGTGATACTTTCAGCCCTAGGACATAAGCTAACACTCCCCCTCAAATGACAAGGTATGAGCCGATCGGCAACAGAGATGGTCCACAGTCCCAGCACCCAACCAGCTTTGATACAATGTTAACTTACTCAATCCCGAAAGCCTAAACTAACAGTAGAAGGATCGTGCTAACACATCAAACAGTCATGAACTATACACACTTCAAGTGTGGAATATACCTCATGTGCTAAAAGAATCAGGACTTCAAGTTTTCAAGGCAAGATTAGATGGTCCTGTTTCTTTACTTTTGGTCCAAATCTTTGGGGAGTTTCCAGAAAAGCTCAAGCAAGTTTTGGCCTAACCTTTCTTATATTACTACATTATTTAAAATACCTGCCAGCTACAACCAAGAGATTTAGATGAAAGAGACTCTTCTAAATCTCAGTGAACATTATTGATAGTCTATTTACTATCTGATGCTATTTAGCTGATGAAATCCGCCACAATTGTACATGTGATACGTTTTGTGTCCTTTCACCACAGATATGACACGGGTGACTACACTCTACACATGTTCCTTTTTCATAAAAGGGGGAGTTAATGATCTTGGTGAAAAGATAGTTTGTTCTAGATAACACCAATTTATTCACCAAAAAAGTAACTATCATGCTAAAAGCAATTAATAACAATGACTTCTATCAATGATCAGAGATAGAAAATAGCATTTATTTGACTTTCATTAAGCTGCCAACTAGAGGGAAACATAAATACCTGAGGAAAAATAGAAAGTTCATTCTCCCATACACAAGACATTAGACCATCTTTTCCACCCTCAAAAGCACGAAGTTCATCTTCGAACCAATCTCTGAGAGATAAACAATAAATATTTTCAGGATCCTTGAATCCAAACTTGCAGTAAAAGACACCTGTAGGGAAACTTAAATGACAAAATTTAATAGATATTGGTAAACTCGTGAAAGAAATAGACACCTTCCAGGAGTCCAAGGCCCTAACCATGCATCTCTCTTGTCTAACAGCAACCTCAAACAAGTGCTTTCCTCACATCCAGAAGCATCCCTGTTACATTATGGCATCATAGAAGCATGCAATCAATCAAACTCACTGAAATTTACAATTTTATCTATAGAAAACCACATTTAAACTTGAAAATAGAGTAAATTGGGGCAGATAGTGTGAAGTAATAATAGAAATGTTATTACAGGTAACAATTACCTGAATGGAGTCGAACACAACTGAATAATTTGGGGGTGATCATTTTTATAAGCCATTGGATTAGGAAGGGACTGGTATGCTATTAATGTTCTTATGATGAGTATGTTCACCGCTGACTTCGTGTTTGGCAATGCTCTGGAAACTAGTGCTGATATGCACGATAATACCCTGATTTGCATCATTTATCAGAATGTTAATATATGTACATATAGCAAAGCTCTGGTTTCAATTTTCCCACTCTTACAACAGCAGTTGTACAATGGTTGCCCCTTATTTGTGGTGTTTTCTTATAATGAGTTCTTGCAGATAAATAAATAAATAAAGCCATAGAACTATTGAATGGAGATGGTACAAATTGCAAGCCAAAAAGTGAGATTTGAAAACAGCATAGCGACAGCAAACACATACAAGATTCGCACCTACTCAGGTATACCAGTACTGGCTGAAGCAAGACCCCATCATTGACAGCACCGGAAGAAATGAAGCATCTTATAAATGCTGTGAGTGCCTCAACTGCAGCAGACCACACACTATAATGACAAAAGGAGAGGATCGTTGATTATTTAAATAATTGAACAAGATAAAAACCAAGATGGTATTAAAAGCAAGATTGTTTCATATCCCCCTGAGAAAATTATAGATCATGATAAGAAATAGCATAACTGAAAAGAGAGGGTCTGTATTTCGCGGTCACTTACTTTATCCTGGTTGTTAAATCACCATTTTTATTAATTTCACGTTCTGGGTCTCTAGAGAAAATGGCAGCCCATAAGGAAAGGATATCAAAGACTTGGTCTTCAAGGTCCTATGGGCAAAGATAACAGTGTGAGAGACAAAGATAGTTGTACCAAAAGAACAAAACAAAGATGCAGGCAAACCTCCTTCGGCATAGAAGCTAATAGTGATGATAAAAGTAACCACCCTGCTTCCTCTTCGACGCTGACGACCACAGGGTTCCGACTAGGTTCTGACAACATTTTCTTTGAAACTTCAAAGACTGACTTGGGCAACCTGGACACAGCAACACAATAAAAATCACATTTGTTAACTACTGGTGTCTGATACAAATAATACTTGTCAAATACCAATCATGCACTCATAAGGTATCTAACCTGATATACGAGTTTCCATTATAGCAAGATAGATGCAACAAATACAGTACTTGATCAAATGTATTTTGTGTTTTTCTAATTGTATCTAAATCTTCAATTTAGATTTAGGGGAGGGTAGGTTGAAGCAAATTAGTCATTAATAATGCCTTTGGTTTACTAGAGACCTTAAAATATTGAGCCATATTACTAGAGACCTGCAGCTATTTCTTTATTGAATGCAATGAAGCTTTCATGAAAAAGAAGTATACATGAGAACCGAATGACTGAAAAAGAATATAATTATGAAAACATTGAAAAGGTAAGGAACTTAATTAACAAAAAGGCCAAAATAAGACAACAAAAAACTTGACATTCTACAAGAGCATGAAAACAGTTCCAGCATCCAGAAAAGAATTGAAAGTACGGAAGAAAACAAGGAAATTACCTTGCGGGGTAGCCAAGAGATAATTTGGGGGAAATGGAGACCAACGCAGCCAATATTGTAGCTTGCCCATGCAAATTATCAAGCTCCAATTTTAAATTGCTACCCTATTGAGAATTCAAAACAGTCTTTTAATCAAATGAAACGGTAAAATATTCAAATAAAATAAGATAAAGTCTACTGATCCTAAAAGTTAGCTACACAGTTCAGGAGAACAAGAATGCTAAATTTTATTAGATGAATAATACAAACACCAGAAAACAGGACAGAAAATGGATGAGATATGGAAACTGAATATCTTCTATTCACGTGACAGAACATAAGGGTATTGAAATCAAACATCTTGAAGAAATTTTATAGTACTTTGACACGGGAACGTCATTCATGCATAAACTATTCAAGAAGAAAAATATAAAGTCACCTCCATGCATTACAGTTTTAATAATCACCTGACGGGAGATCCCTGTTAAGGAGTCTATTTTATCTCCAGTTCTCCACCAGTTACATAATTCAGTTTTTAAAAAATAGAATACCAAACAAGAGGCTAATTTTTAAACATGGAAGATTTGCAAAGACATTAAGCAAAGCCGGCACTCACTAGTGATAAATTGTATACTATTATTTATCAAACACTAAACGGCAGAAAATAGAGGTATTCTTCTTTGGATGCTGCCGAAAATCCATGGTTCTCATGGCTGGTGGCCTATGGGGCGATCCCGACACAGTGCTTTCTAGAATATAGAGGTATCCCTCTTACTATTTTAGAGTGTGTCCGCCCCTTTTGCAAGAAGGCTTTTGGAGACTCAGATCATCTCCTCCTCCACTGTCCCTGGTCCAGGAGGGTTTGGGCCTTCATTTTAAGCTGGTGGAGCATTTTTGCTGGCTTCCCATCAAAAGCATCAGAGCTCTTGACCTTGTGGAGCTCACTGAACCCTTCGCGGCAGCACAAAAAATTGTGGGATCCCCTCTCGGCCCTGACATTGTGGCACGTCTCGTTGGCACATAATGCTCTTATCTTCAATGGGGCCTGTGCTTCCCTGGCTGTAACTTTTTTTAAGATCAAGCACCTCGGAAATTCACTGCATATGCTTCACTGTACCAACCATACAGTACTGCATCAGACCGTTCAAACATGGAGCTCTTCCCCCCTGACTTTTGATCCTGACACTTTGGCTCCTTGACGTTTTTCTTACTGGCTTTTTGGCTCTGGTTTTGGGTTAGATTTTCATTGTCTGGTTTGGTTTTTCTCCTTTTGTCTTGGGTTTTGTTCTTTCAGCTATTTGTATTCCTGCAACCTTTGGGTCTTATTCAATAAACTTTCCCTTTGTTGATAAAAAAAATGCACTAAAGATCAGAATTATGCATATTGCATGCTTATTCACCCCTTTTATCCTCATATAATTGGCACCTCTGATATAGAAGATTAAGAAATGAAAACTTCTATTCTAATATTAAACAGGACAAAGAGAGTTTTATCAAAAAGACAATAAATAAAATACCAAGAATGATACGAAATTGTGAAACTAAGTATTGAAAACATGAAACAGATACCAATTCCAAGGTACAAACAAAATAGTGCCTTTTCAATGATGGAACGAGATGAAGGGCCTGACAGCAAAATTAATAGTCTTACCTTTTCAAAGGAAACATTTTCTCTTAATGCAGATAATGTAGTCACCCCATAGGAAATCAAACCACCAACACAGGTAGGATCAACCTCAGCCAAAGCACGCAATGTCAAGGCAGCCTCAATGCGTACCTATAATTGAACTTTGAAGTCAATGTTTTGATGCAAAAGAAAATCAATTCAGGGAAAATAAATAACTGTGAAATCTAGTTTGATTGCATTGCAATGGCTGGGATCAACCAATGCAAATATAATAGTTTTTTTTCAGATAAACAACTATATTTAATAACACAGCAAAAAAATTAAAGATGTCATTATTGTGGAGATGGATGTGGCTGTGTTATAGTTTCAGCGTGGTGGTGAAAGGGGGCTAAGATTGTATCAGCAATAAAAGGTAAAAGTAAAATGAAGTTGAAAATTGGTAAGAGTTGAGCTTCTGAGACAAGTGGCATATGCAAGCACACACACTATATAACCACCTATAAGCAAATAAGAATAGGTGTTGCCACAGTTTTCAATGGTCACGAGATTTAGTCATCGGCAATTAGGAAAGAAAAAGGGAACAAAAACTTGGTAGGTGGAGACCTTCTGGTAATTATTGAATATATATTAACATAAGTAGTAGTTCATATTATCCGTCTCTCATCTTCAGGAGCAAGGAAAAACAATCACATGTTTTCAATGAGCATAGAGTACACAAACCTATGAAGCAGAATTAAATAACAAATAAAATGACAAGGCTTTATACAGCAAAAGATGACTACTGCTTCAAATGACAGAGGAATACAAGTAAGAGCTTACAAGTGGTGATGAATGAGATACTGCTCCAACGACTGTGTTGTCGAGAACTTCCTTGAATTCAGATGGAACCTGAAAAGATAAGATTAAAGACTAGCTCAGCAATACCGTTGCATACCAGGATTGAAGTATGAACCCATTTCAAGTAGTAAAATTGTGTTTGATAAACTCGTCTTAGGCGTATTATCCTATTACAAAAAAAAACCACAAGTACAGTTGACCTTACTTTTGGCAAATTATATAACAGCTAAAATTTAAACAAAAATGTAAATACAGAAGCATAGGGATTAGTTAACAGAATGCACTAACTTTCCGAGCATGGCCAGGTAGAATAAATTCTACAATATGGGTGATAAACAATATTACCAAAATTTGTATTATTTCTAGAAAGATTCGTCTGAACATAATATAGTTTAGAGAACTAGACTGAAACCCAGACGACATTCAAGGAAGCATATCACACATACCACAACATGACATAGTACTCCTAGTATTCAATATGTATGTAGTGGTGGTATATTATACCACATCAAATATGAAGAATTACGCATGAAGCTCAGCGTAATGTTATCATTTCTATCCTTACGAGATTTACCCAAAAGCATGGTAGGAGTGTAGGCCCCCAACTGTAGTACATGTCCATATACCGCAATCTATAATTCCCAAAATAAGGAAATGGAGATTATATTATTTTTTATCAGCAAAGAAAGATTTTATTGCTCTGATTAAGCAAAAACAAAAGCTAAAAGCAGTAAAGAAACCCCGAAAAACAAAGCCAATACCCCTAAAACCTATAATTCCCAAAATAAGGGAATGGAGAATTACAGCCACCAACCATGTAAATATCTTTTTTTTAACAGAAAATTAAGTGACTATGCATTGAAATCGAGATTAATCAGAGGATTCAAAAGAACAATCACACCTCACCTGGATAGACCCAACATTACACAATCTACAATTCCTAAATTAAGGGAATGGGGAAATACAGCCACCAACCATGTAATATCTTTTTAAAACAGAAAAATAAATGATCATGCATTTAGGTCAAGATTAATCAGAGAAATCACAAGAACTATTACACCTCACCTCTTCCAGTGTTTTCAGAATGTATGACAAGGTTCGCAACACAGCAATTTTCATGGAAGGGGTGCCATCAGGAGACTGAAGCTGCAAAGTTCCGGATAAATAAATAAATACTTTTTAATAAAACTTGCCATTAAAAGTAGGCAATGGCAAAAGAGAAAAAAACTTCATAAATTACGGATGTAATCATGATTACTTCAGCAAACCTTGTTTGCTATTAGCACTAGAAAGCTCCTTTGATTAGGCTCAGTCATCTGATCGGTAACACCGACTCGAAGAATGTAAAGAACACATGCCTTCACAAATTCAAGAGATGTAAAGGTCAGTAACTTGATTTTGTAAAGTACTTTTGAGATGCAAGTAGATGCCTACTGGAGCCAATCTAAAATCTACATAATTAAACCAAGCATGGCTTGACAATTTACATAACTAAATGCCTATATTGTGTACATATAAAAATTGATTTCAGAATAGAAAAAACAAACATAATGTTTGTACTGGTTACAATGATCACCATGCAAGTTCCCACACAATGTTGGGGAAGGCTCAAATATCCTTTTGCAAAATACCTAGGGGTCTGCTACTTGTATTCTCCTCTGTCATTTCTAATGCTATCTTCTTTATAAATCATGTTATCATTACTACTTTTGATTTTAGCTTAGGTAAACCCTAACAATTACTTTACTTTTCTAACTGAATTCTATCTCCTTTTCTCATGGAGTCGCTAATCTCCCCATGTTGCCCATTCCACCCACCTTAGTCGGTCTTCCACCGTCTTATCGTTAACTAAAGCTCCAACTCTTGTTCAGATAGCATCATTCCTAATTTCGTCCTTCATAGTGTTAGCACAAATCCACCTAACTTTTAAAGCTTAAACATGTTATAATTTTATTAGATGCTACTCATAGAACCATCATAGGAAATTAAGAACCCTATTATGGAATTCATTCTATCATATGTCTGGAGATATAACACTGCTCTACCATGCCTTAATCAATTGTTCCACAAACCAATATGCATAATAAGTATCAACAACAATGTTGACAGCTATCAAGAGAATTTGAATGCCTAAGTTTAAATCTAATAGTAATGCAACAGTCAGAATCTCTAATATAGTTTTCTCAATAGTACCTTGAAGCAATTCATCTGAAAGAAAGATAATATTGCTTTTCGTAAATAAAGTGACAGCAGAACAAAGGGGAAGTTAAAGAAGAAATTTTGAGAGAGTACCAGGGCATGGGCATCAATGGTATCTTCACGGAGCATATCTATGACTTGTAGAGCATAGTTTTGAAGCTCACTATCTGTCTGTAGATACTTCAGATGAATGGCCTGCATGATATAACAATCATTAATACGTATATACCGAAATATATTGAGAAAACTGGAAATTGCACACTCAAGCTTGGTGTAATTGCTATAAATGTATGTACAGGGTGCACAAACTTGAGTAAATAGTCTACCCAAAATACCATTTTTATTATTTTTTTCAAATCAATAAGGACCTCAAGATAAACATGGATGCCATGACTCCGAAGGCGGTCGGAAAAACAGGCAATTTAATCTTGAGAGGTAACTACAAAAACTGTATATTTTGTTATTAAAGCAATCTATTTGAATAGAGAAAACATTTTTTTATCAGCAATAAATTTTGAATTTGATCCATACGCAATACGAACGAAAGCGCAAAAAGTATATATCAGTATAAATTTTGTCAGCAATATCAGTAAAATAGAGTTATCTATCATCTCAGGCTTGACAATGACAACCATAATGTGGAGTGAAAAGGGGGGAGTTCAGGAAATGATTGTCAGCATCTACCTGTAAGAAGAATACCCAAGATAGGGTTACACCAATTCGCACGTCCTTCAACCGAACTTTAGCTGCATATGAATATTCACATGCAGAACGGGTTATTGTAAATAAACATATGACAAGTAGCAAAGCTTCTGAACTTTATAATTTAATATGGATGGAAAGACATATGCTTAAATATGAGATAGTTCAGAGATAGATAAGCTACAGAAAAAAAAATAGTTGGGATATTAGATTGACTTAAGAACAGGTTCAGTACTGAGATGATGGATCATAAAGAAGGATGAGGAGCCGTCATTTAAATAAACATTGAACATGGTATGTCAGGCGCATCAGACTTCAAATTTCTAATCATATTACAATTGGATTTAACAGCAAACATGTCCGATAAAGAGTAGATAACACACTCTTCCACCGGAAATGTCTGGTTATATAAACACAAAGTGTCCCATTGGATGTTTTCTTAATATAGAAAAATAGGACATGTTGTATTGTTGAAGTGTCTGATGCATATTATAGAAACATACATCTCCGCTAATTCACATATCCAATCACCAGAAGATATGTAAAATTTAATCATCTAGGACTATACCTTTTGTAAACGGTAGAGCTAAATGCTTCTGTAAACCACCTTCAATTTTCTTTGCTGGAGGGAAATGTCCTTTCCCCTTTGGTTGAACCTAAAAGCCATTTCAAACCATGAGAGAGATAAACAAGAGAGAGAATCTGTCATGACAATTTTATATACCTGAGCCTCAGGATTCACTCCAAGTGCAAGTAAAGAGGCCAAAGCTTCAGAAAAAGCATCT
Organism: Geranium brycei; assembly: GCA_036897365.1. Taxonomy (NCBI): domain Eukaryota; kingdom Viridiplantae; phylum Streptophyta; class Magnoliopsida; order Geraniales; family Geraniaceae; genus Geranium; species Geranium brycei. The sequence goes on from JAYMTP010000121.1 coordinate 34,736, forward strand.
CGGACAGATGGAAGAGGATCCTCAAGAGCCTAACAGAAGCAAATGATAATCAGGGTAAATACACAGTTATAACATCGAGAGCTGAAAAACAAAAACATTAATGAGTAAAAAGGGCAGGAAAAAATATATAGGATTCCAACAAATTAAAGATCAATCATAAAAAACCAACAAATCAAAACACGAAAAGAAAAAAAGTTGCCTTGACACAATAAGAGGCTGAACTGTCTAGCTCTCCGGCACCTAAACCAGGTCCCCCAATGTTTGCAAATGCCTTCAGACACCTTGCAGCAGCTATTCTAACAACAAATGATTTATCCCCAACTGCAAAACGTGTGATGAGACGATATGCCTCTGCATATGCTGAAGAAGAAGCACCACCACCACAGCCTTCTAACGCATTCTGAAGCATGTGTAAAGCCTCTTGTCTAACAAAATCCTGAAATTTAGGGAATAAAGTGTATAAGATCAACATCAAAATAAATATGAAGAAACAAAAATACACACTCAAAGCACATCCCTGCAATCAAATGCCTGGACAGAAGAAATAAAGTTAAATGAAATTAAGGAGCACTAAACATTGATTGGCATGTATGAGGTATACCATGTACGTGAAATACTTACCTAACTGGTTGATTGACATAATTGTTACCCTAAATATTGATACAATACTAGCACTATCAGCGAAACTCGCATCAAAATCTCCACCTATTAGCTAGAGCTTTTAGATTGGTCGGGTTTTGACGCGGTATCAGAGCTTGGTATTAGATTTAGACGCCGACACCTCTGTGTTGTCCTAATTAGGGCCAAAGGCCCACGGTCCACATGTAACGTTTCACATCGAATCCTTCACGTACAACCTACATTTGAGGGATATTAAAGTCCCACGTTGATCGAATGTGGATCCATTCACCACTTAATATACAAGTCTTGAGTCTCCACCTGTGATCTGTCAATTCGAGCGTTTAGGTGGGACAAGCTTTAACAAACACCTCTCAAATCAGCACATAAAACCAATAAAAATACATTTATCTCATACGTGAATATGTAGCCTTGCATGCTAACGCTTAGCTTTTGGAGGGGTTTAGTAAGCCCAGAAAGATTTTGTCAAGATTCTGTTTTCTAGCTATGGTTTGTCTTATCTAAGAAGTGATATTTGAAATTGTGGTCTCTAGTTAACTTTTGGGATATACCCAATTAAAGTTCACTATTAGGACCTCATTATTTTCAAAGCTGAAAACCAATAAAATATTACAAGGTTGTGTGAAAACAATAATCCATTTTTACACAACTCCCTTCTGAACATCATAAAGGCTTTAGAGCTCAAATTTAGATGCTTATGAGACATCTTGCTCACAAAATTCCATATTTTAATAAAGGACCCCCCCCCCAGTGCACAATGCCCCCGCCATTATGAGGTCTACAGATGATCATGTGCGTATATAGCATAGTATTACTCTTACCTCATAGAGGGTATATTTTCATTACTTGAATCCACGACCTCTAGGTCATAAGACAGTAAATTTACTATTATATATGGCTTTTGCCTTCTGGAAATTTAAATAGAAGTGTGTGTATCATATCGATCTCCACAACTGTAAGATCAACTTTAAGAGTTGGGTTTGACTCTTCCTTTTACATATACCTATTTCTTCTATTTTTGTTTGATGTCAACTTTATACTTTACCCCTCTCCTCACATGTAGGGTTGGTCGTCTGTTTTGGGCCATAATAGTACACATATGCATATGAACTAGAGACTGGGGGAGGCTATAACATGCCACGTGACCAAATACGCACAAGCCCACATCGGTTAGGCTATGATCCCATATAGAATTTTAAATCAAACTACATATTGGTCGGGCGTCACAAATAAAAGAGCAACCTTGAATTACGACTCTTTCCTTTTTGTGTAGTAGTATATTTTTTATTGGGTATGAGACTGTATTTCAATATATCTTGATCAATATCTTTGTCTAGGAGATAAGGTTAGGGAAAATCAATTAAATCACTATTTTTTTAATAAACATAATTAGTTGACCAACCATAAAAAGTAATTAAGCCTTTTATGCTGGCATGAAAATAGTTGGATGAATAAACTAATGTTTTCTCGACATTTAAAGAAAAAAAGTTAGAAATGAAGGATTTTTTCATTCCGGGTAGTTATTTGTTTAATCAGTGGGTAGGAGCATACTCTTGATCGTAACTTTGAGGTTGGGTTACATGTTGTATCATATTCTAGTCAATAGAATAGCTATGTTATCGTAAGTCTCCAACTCGCACCATATTATCTATTAAAGGAAGCAAGAAAAACAAACATATGACTAACCCAGTTAAATTAGAATACCTCATTAAACTTCATGAGTTTTGTGGCAATCATAGTTGTTTCAAGTAACCCTGAAGTGATTTTTCCCCCGAAATGCCGATATAATTCTCCCAAGCATTGTGCAGCTCCTAATAATTATATATAGAAATGACAAGCATGAGATAATTGGGAAAGTTGTGAATTTAGAACAAATAATTATGCAGACAAGAAGCTAGATATAGATGACTGGTAAACAGTAGATATATTCCGAAAAAGTGAACATAATGGCAAAGTGTCTTGCCAATAACACAGATACTCTACCTAGAGTTGAAGTTAGAAATACAGTTGAAGTTAGATGTACAAAGAATATGACTACACCCTTTGAACTTAGTTGTGCATCCCAGCATCTCAAAGGTTTTATGCATATTCTTAATGCAGTCAAATAGTGTTTATATTCACCCAGAACTACAAGCACAAAACCAAGTCTCGATCACTCGAGATATGAGAAGAACTCTCAACATGGAACCACCCAATTGAATCACACCTGGAGACACTTCAAACACAATCATTTTATATCAGCTTCCTAGGTTTTAACAGTTTGCTAAACAGAACTCCGGACAAAGTTTAATTTATTGCATAACTGACCACCTTTTATATTTATTGCAATCTATCTTGGGCTTTCTTCTTTCCAAATCATTTTATTGATCTTTAATGTCATGGTTCTAATCTAGGATTTCATCTCTTGCCTGCAATTACTTGTGATTAATTATAACTAATACGATCTACAGAAAATAAAGAAATGATCCATTGGTAATGTAACGAAATAACAAAGTTTCTTCGTGGTAAGTATAAATTATTTTTAAAGACAAGATGCATGCATGGGATAGTTCTTAAGGAAAGAAAAATGAGAAGCATTTACGGATAAGCTAAAAATTGATATTTAGAAAGTAATGATCAAGTGGTAACGAATCAATGATTTAAATAACCAATGGAAACTGCGACCTGCCTCTAACTTGCTCCAGTAGAAAGAGTAAAAAAGCATGTCTTTGCCCAATATATGAATACAGCTGAGTCAAATGAAATTAGATTTGCATTAAGTATGTTCATCCATTCAAAATAGATATTAGAAAACCTAATAAGGCTAATTTAGTCAAGCTATAAAGGTGCCGTAATTTTTTCTCACACAGATATATGCATAACCATATAAAATTTTGCAAAAATCAACAATGTAAGTCATGGTTTAAAAAGGCTATTCAGGCCCCACCCCGCCTCAAGGCGGTGAAAAATCGCTTTTGAACACTTTACACTCGTGCGCTGAGATTTACGCCTCACATTATTGAGGTGCCACTAAGGCTTGCACCTCTCCACCTTAAGTATTTGAGGCTTATGAGGCTCATGCCTCATGTATACGACAAATTTGGTTGTTTCAAAAGGCCATCGTGAGCCATATTTTGTTTAGTAACATAATGTTTTGCGTTTTTTAAATGATGTTTTTGGCTTTTTAAAGTTTTATAAAAATAAACAATACAGTAAAGATAACGGTAAAACTAGACAATATAAAGTACTCATGACTCATGAGTACTTGATAACGGTAAGAGTAAAATAATAAGTAGGACTTCAAGTACTAGACTAAATTTTAAGTTAAATTGATATTTCAACATGGTATCGTAGTGTGCTAAAGCTAGAGGTCACAAGTCCAAAACCTACCTAATTTTACATGATGTTACAATACAAGAAAAGGTAAAAGATCGGTTTGTGCGCCGTTCACTGCAGAGCAATTACAGGCTCAGGGTTCCCAGAACTCCCGTAAGCCACAATCCCCAAGTTCCAACTAATGTAGGCATCAACATCAGAAAGCAGCACAAGACAGATGTACAATAGCAACTACAGTATATGAGCCACCTGACTTAAAATATCATACACTGCATAGCAACATCTACATAATGGTCTGACAGTGTCATAATCTTTAGCACAGAAGCACAACCCTATACGAAAACACGAAACACAACTAAAAAGTTGTGATACAGTTGTGTGGAACTGTTTGAAATAAGAAAAACAAGTTCACGTGACATTGACCAACCTGCAAGGCCATGGGGCTCGCTCTTCTTAGCGTCGGAAAGGAACCCTTGGAGACTACTAATTCTTGAGTATATTGAAATCGAATCTCCTTTATATATGATCCTTGCCATGGCCATTGACGCCAAGTGCCTGACAGGCCGCCTAGCACCAAGAATTAGCAAGGAATATATTGCATCCTCACATTTCCTTTGCCACAACAGTAAAGAGTCCTGAAACACCACGATTTCCATTGATTCCAGAAAATAAAAAGCATACCCAGTTCAAAATTCACGCAATTGAAGCTAACCCACCAGCCAAAATCCAATAAAATCAATGCCAAGTGATACTTCCAGAAAAAAAAGGCATGCCGAGTTCAAAATTCACGCTATTGAAGCTAACCCACTAACCATAATCCAATAAAATCAACGCCAAGTGATAATTCTACTGAAACAAAAACAAAAAACTGAACTAACACTCTAATGCTTACCAAATAAGCAACTGATCCTAATACACAATACCCAGTAAACACATTATATTGAGAGAGGGAGGGATCTGAAGAGGAAGAGGAGCACCTTGGTTTCTTCGTCAATGGAGGATAGGAGATGGGATAGGAGATCAAAGCAGAGTAAGGGTTCCGGGGGCTTCTGGGCTGCGGATGCGACTATCGACTCGAGTTGCGCCACAAGGACACCGAATCGTGAGAGAGGCACAGGGTCTCTCACGTACGGCCTCGCCATTGGATTCGAGAATCAGCGAGATCGAGCCAGTGGTCGAGATTCAGTGAGGACTCTGAAGAAAGTGGAGAGAAATGTAGTTTGGGGAAGCTGGCTCAGCCGGAGACGATGAAACGGAGAGCGCCAGATCGGGACTCGCGGGTTTATGGGCTCTCTCGTTGGGCTCGTGGATCTTGCGCGTCTATGACGAATCGGATGGTTCTGAAGGCCCGTCAGTTTGGACTTGTTGGCCCAATATAGTTTCCGCTGTGAACCATGTTTATTCAAAAAAAAAATCATACCTTAAACCTAAGGCTGCTCAATTATAGCTTGTAACCGGAAAATCGACAAGAACCAGACATAACCAGATTGAGATTAACCGAAACCGGTGTGATTGGTATCGGTTCTGAATTCTACTAACCGGTATGATTTTGTTCATTTTTTTTAATCTATCACTGAAAATTACGGTTAACCGGTAAAACCGATAATAATTTAAGCATGCATCATTATAACCGTAGATCAACAGAAATGAATGACCATCGTGCTTCCACGTGACATCATGTCCACCACTCCTCTCACTCACATACACCACAAGGAGTCAAAGGCTCTCCTCTGCATTTCTGAGTTCTCATCTCCGAAGATAAAACTTAAAAGTCTCCCTCTCCTCAATCCAACAACACACACTCTTGGTTTAAAGAAGGGTTTGTTAGAAATTTATATGTATGTCTCGGATTTGAATATATGTATGTCCCATATTTAAATATATGCAGTGGTTTAAATGTATGTATCTCTCGTATTTGAGAGGATTTGAGGTGAATATAAATTTATTCAACTTTATTGAACTCATAACCGATTTCAGTCAAGCCAAAAAAATTGGTGACATCTTTCAGTTAGTCAAACGCCCAATTTCCGACCATTAACGATATGGTTTCAGCTGTGGATTTTAGTAATCAGACCAAACCGATTCATTTTTCAATTTAGACCACCAATTTCGGATAATCGGGATTAAGCAGCCCTACCTTAACTACTATTGTAAGAAATTACATTTAGTTACCATCGTTTATACGAGAAATAATCAGTGAAAACTCATCCATCTAGATGCAAACTTACAAACCATCGGTAGTCGCACGATCGCGTGATGCATGCTTTGGAACAAAGTGGCTCACTTAGTAGCACGCTATGTAATTAATAATAAAAAGTGTTATTTTTATGGTATTTTGACGACCAACTGAGGGCTTTTCGTTTTTTCAACAGCTATATTGTTTCACTTATGAGTAAATATTGTGATATTTGGTAATTATGAGTAGATGATTTGATTTCAATACAATATGATCTAACCCTGACTGAATGCTTGCGTAGAGGGGTTACAGTGCTCAGATATTTGGGTCAGTTGAATTATCGTCTTGTGTGAAATTTAGAATTGTTAATATGCCATTAAATGTGTCATAGGTGCAAACTAGTTAAATATCACCGGAGACTCGCAAACGTCAAAGATTTACCTTATTTCAGCGCAATTCTCTATTTAAAAGTTTGAATCCCAAAATAACTGAGGGTTCATGATTTATGAGATACGTTGTTGTACCGAGTGCATCTGCCCAAGCCATTTTTGGCAATCATGCTTGAATCCTCATACTTTTCACTCTCTCATTAAGCGTTTTGTTCGTGTTCTCAAGAATATCATTGTGCAGAGGCGTATCAAACTCAGTCTTATGTAGATGTATATTATGTTTAACACATTAATCATTTAACTCATTGTTATTATACTTGCACAGTTGCATTACTACGAACACTTCATTTTCAAGTTAATTTAACTTTAACAACTTCAAATTTCTTGAAGGTACTTAACTTATTTGTATGCTTTATAAAGTAAATTCGTACTTTTATTGTGGAATCATCAATGAAGGTGATATGGTAGTGGAATCCTTCTATCGACGGACTGTGTGTGGGTCCATACACGTTTGAATGCACAATTATAGCTTTTCCACGTGAAGAGTCTTTCTTGAATTTGTGAAGGTTACCCCTTTTTGTTTCCCGAATGCACGTAGTTCACAAAAATCAATTTTCACATTATTAATATATGAAATCTTCCCATTTGAAACTGACATCTTCATCCTTCGCTTACGCATATACATAAGCATTTGGTGCCAAATAGTTGAAGGATTATGCTCATTAGTGATTGTATTAACCTAATATACTAATATTTGGTATGTACATAGTCCACCAGATTCACTTTCGATACATTTCGTTGACCGTTCTAAAAGTTTATCTTGTATCCCAAAGTGTCTAACTACTCACCGAGACTAACATTCTCTTTATGGTAGAGATATACCTCACATCCTTCAACAACCAAATTGTTGGACAACCAAATAATTGGGTCAACGACGTGCGGGATGCGAATGCTGCAGAAAATTTGGAGGGCCGGAAGCTCGCCACATTTTTGCCTTTGCCCATAAGACTTCTCAACAAAGTTTCCAACACTTGTATTTGGAAATAAATATTTTCGAATTACACGCTTTTGGAAAATATATTTTCGAAATAACTAGTTTTCGGGAATAATATATTTCTGAATATTTTTTTGGAAATAAAAACGCAGTCAAATGCCATTAAAAGCAAAATTATCTTAATTGGAAATTAAGAGAATATTCCAATATATTGAGTCGTTCTCCCCAAGAAAGAAATTTGTAATTATTTCTTTCCCTTTTCCCGTTTAGAGTTTCGACTTTCCCTGAGCCTATAAATACATAGTTTTTGTAGAGACGAAAACACAACAAAAATTACCCTAGCTGACTACCTCTCTCTAGTTCGTTCTTCTCTGATTCTCTCTATATAGCGGTTTAGAGTTCGCCTACAATCGTCGTTGTATCCTGTAAGCAATTTGCCCATAAATGGTCAATATTGTCTTAAGGAAAGCGGATTATCGTGCCTCGACGATAATCTTTTCTTCCTTCATCTGTCCAATACATAAACACAGGTCAAGTGATAGTAATTTGTATTTATGTTGAGGTGTTCAATAAATAAAATTATTCTACTTCATCTGTTTGTCTGGTTCTATCTTATTTATATCGCATGTTTGATGTATGTTTTTATTTATGAATTTGTGTTTATGGAATAACAACATATCTAACACAAATCATATATATGATAGTCTTCAGATTCACATCTCTTATGCTCGCTATCTCTTCCGCTTTATCATTACTTAAATGAACTACACATTTTATAAATACAAAGTTCTATAACAACTCATTGCAAGAGGTAGTATGGAAAGACACACTCGTGTCCATGATCCGTGATTGAACTGAGCTCTCTACACAACATATAAAAGTATCATTGATAAATTATTTTTGCTACATTCACCGAGTTATCACTCTTGCTGTCCTTCTTCGAGTTTAGACAATAACTATTGAAGTGACAATTTGTTGGACAACTGCAACATGTCACATTCGGTCTACTCTTGGATTGACCTCGCTTATGGAACTTCAATCTTCCATGCCCGTTATTCTTCCCTCTATCAGACTTCCTGTCTCTCCCTTATACGTCTAACACGAAGCTCAACAATTGTTCACGATTCATTTTCCGGATATCTTCTTCGATAATCAAGTCCCTTACTCATTCGAATAAAGACATAAATAAATAACTTGGCTTTTCTATTACAAATAAAACTGAAAAACTAACGAAAATTAACATAATGAGTAGGAGTGATAATTTTATCAAACATAAGTATTCATCAAGCCAAAAAAAAAATCAAGTGAAAAAAAATGTAGATGTAATAATGTAAAAAAACATTTAATTTTAGGCATAAATTTTCCGAAATAATAATACGAGTTGCAGGTCGAGAGAGTCGAGAAAGCCCTAAACCCTGACGAGACTCATATCTCGCTTCATACACAGCTCTTTCTTCACCAACTCAGTAGTTACTCTCTCTCACTCTCGAAAACCCAGCAAGCTCGTTCGATTCAGTAGCAGCAGCGACCATGTCTATACGAATGTTGAATCCAAATGCGGAGGTGCTCAACAAATCTGCAGCGCTTCACATGACCATCAACGCAGCCAAGGGCTTGCAAGACGTCCTCAAGTCCAATCTCGGCCCCAAGGGCACTATCAAGATGTACGATCCTCTATATTCTTATTCTTCAGCTCTGTTTTCATTTTCATTTTCACTTTCCCGCGATTTACCTCTGATTTTCTCTCGATTCCAGGCTTGTTGGCGGCGCAGGCGATATCAAGCTCACCAAGGATGGAAACACTCTCCTCAAGGAAATGGTGAGTTTCTCACACTATCACAACCATAGATCTCTGGATTCAGGATCTCTAAGCTTTTGCCTTTTGACATGGATTTGAACTTTGTTTCATGGCTGGTCACATCCGAGAGGATCCGATTCAAAACTATAGCTCGGAAAGAAATGGCTTTGAGATGTGACGAATTTTTATAGTTTGGTGTTTTAGGATTGTAGTCTTCTGGAAGGAAACATGGAATTTATCATTTGTGTGTTTATTTTCTTCTGTTTGTAAAGATTTCACCTAGTTCACTACATTTGATTAAGCTGTTTCCATTTATCTATTTATCAACTCTAAAACTCTTAAACGATACAACAATGCAATTGTGTCGAGTTTGAGTCGGAGATGCTTGCTGCAGTGATATTTTATGTTGCTCGGTGTAAACTATAGAATGACACAATGTGAGGTTTGTAGTGAAAACTACTTCCATAGTTGTGGTTGTGTTTTATGCTGCTCTACTTTTTTATGTGGTGTTTCAGAGGTTAATAGTTTTATATTTTTGCAGCAAATTCAAAACCCAACAGCAATCATGATAGCAAGGACAGCTGTTGCCCAAGATGACATAAGTGGAGATGGCACAACATCTACAGTGATATTCATTGGCGAACTTATGAAACAATCAGAACGTTATATCGATGAAGGTTAGTAGTACTGGTTAGGTTTGTGTCATGGGCATTTACTGATAAGTGCATTTTGCTACTGGGCTGGATTGTCTTGTTTGAAACTTGGTAATTAGTTGTTTTGTTCTCCTAGATATTGCATATCTCAGTGTATTTCAACTTTCAAAGTTTTTATTTTTTGCATCATTCTATTAATTATCATCAACTCATTTGTAAATTTCAGTTTCCCCATCCTCTTCTTCCGTGTATCTCATACAATTATATTGTTGTTATTTTCTTAGGAAGCCATGTTTTTCCTTTTCAATAATTGATTTTTTATTTGTTTCAGGCATGCATCCTCGTGTCTTGGTTGATGGCTTTGAGATCGCAAAACGAGCAACTCTCCAATTTCTTGAAAAGTTTAAGACTCCAGTGGTGATGGGTAATGAGCCTGATAAAGAGATTCTCAAAATGGTGGCAAGAACAACATTGAGAACAAAGGTATTGCCTTTTATGGTCTCTTGCTTTACTTTTTATTGTCAATGGACTTAATCTGATTTTTTTTCTTGCTACAGTTGTATGAAACATTGGCAGACCAATTGACTGACATAGTAACCAATGCGGTGAGTCTGCTTGCATCTGTTGACATCAATGATGATATGTGCCAGGATTTTTCCTCCTGTATTTTAAGCTTCTTGCCATCCACTTGATTACCTTTTGTACCTTGCTATATAGAGTATACTTGGCCTGTTTTTGACATATGATGAAATCTATTTGAATATGGCAGGTTCTCTGTGTTCGTAAGCCTGAAGAATCAATTGATTTGTTCATGGTGGAGATTATGCACATGCGCCATAAGTTTGATGTTGATACGCGTTTGGTATGTAATTGTTTTTGCCATTTGGCCATTTCTTTCTCATTGGTATCATATGCAGTAATCCACACTGATAGTCTTTGAGGGTGCTTTTAGTATCACTCTGGTTGATCTATGTAATCAAGATGTTTAAGGGTGTTGTTCTGTGGTTAAAGAGAGGTGATGGAGCTTAAGTTTTGTAACTGTCTTTTACAAGCTCTTCTTAAAAATGGAGTAGAAGCAAGTGCACTGCTTCAAAATCGGTTAGCATTCATAGTTCTGTGTTCTTGCTAAGCAAGCAAACCCAAGTTATCTTTCCTACTCTTAAAATAACTTATGGGCACCGGCAGACACAAAACTTATGCTTTCTTAATTCCGAAATGTGATCTGCAAACTGAACTTGAATATCAGGTTCCT
>JAYMTP010000122.1:0-45883 GCA_036897365.1 Geranium brycei
GAAGTGAAAGGGGCTTAAGATAGTAAAAAAAAACAAAACAAAGATTCGAACATCTCGAGAAAACACCCAAAACATGTCAATGAATAAGGAAATTGATCGAAAAATTCATGGTAGCAAACAAGGTAGTAAAGCAAATCAGAGAACATTGGGAGGAAGGAACCAGGGTGGGAGATACTGGGAAAAAAATTCATGATGAAGGGTTACTAAGGTGTCCTAATTTGAATTAGTAGATACTTTCCTATTTGTAATGTGTATTCCCTATATAAAGGGATGCCCTCATTGTATTATGAACAATCATCAATAAAGCTTTAGATTGACAAAATTATTATGTCGAGTTCTCCTCCGAGTTCTGAGTTTCATAACCTTGCTCGAGGTCCACTCCTCCCCACGCGCCTTGGACGATGTGCTCGAGATCCACTCCTGCCCTCGCAACACTTCGTTTCTCGTGGATGTGTTCGGCTGTCCCTTGCGCCTTCTCCTCTCCTTGAGTTTGGATCTTCCGAATTGAGCCATGCTGCTGACTTTTCTTGTTGATCGGATCTAGGCCTTCAAGTTGTTGGGCCATCTATTTCGGATCTACGTCTTTCAGCTGATGGGCCAACTTTGGCTTTATATCCTCTGAACGAACTCATTCTTCCTGGTGGGCGTGTACCTGTTGGGCCTATGTTGGATGACTAACACCCATCTTGTGGTTTTGTTTGGAAAGCCCAAGCCTAAACTTCATTGGCATAGGCGTTGGACCGTGGCATCCCTCCTCTCTCTCCCGAAATCGGAAAAGGCGCTCTAAATCTTTTCATTGTCCGGGTCCCAGACCTCGCTCCGTTCAAAGAGAGCGCCGTCAGAATTTGGGAACCTTGCAAATCAATAGGTCTTAATCCAAGGGATAGTGAAGAAGCTTGTCATCCACTCTATTCAACTTTTGTAATCCGAAAATGCAACTTCACTATTTTGAGCTTTCTTTTTTTCAAGTGTGTACTCTCTCTTTATCTTTTCTCTCTTCTCTCTGCATTACTTCCAACATTCTTCTCTTGTATTTCATTTGGAATTTTCTTTTCCCAGCTTGGGAAATTGACTCTCTTCTTTAATATAATTGTCTCTTGCTGATAAAAAAACTGTACAGTATGTACTTACTAGCACTACCATACCCATGTCGCTTTCTTAAACATAGGTGTCATATGAGCAGTGCTTATCTTTAGTGTGAACTGTGTATGCATTATAAATGTAATGTATCAAATATAGTTGTTCATCAGGAAGGGAAAAATTACTCCATATTAAATGCTCATAAGAAAGGGCTATTGTTCTCCCAGTGTATCTAGACCTTTTCATGGTTTTACTGATTACAGCACATGTATCACCTGTAAACTTTGCATTATATTTTTAATCAAAGCTGTATTTTATGTTTGTTTCCTGGACAGGAATGGGCATATATGTGATCCAAGAACAATACAATTACTTTTTGAAATTTCAGTGTCTCTGCATGATGGTATGGACTATGTAAATGATGACAACCAACGGCGGACACGTCTGATTTCTCGCTTTGTCCATATGGTATTTGATTTTAACTGCTTAGTTATTTTCTTCATGCGCTAAGTTATCGCCCTTTGACTATTCACGAACTATCACCAATTTGTAGACATTTATTATTGCTATTTTATGTTAGGTTGACTATGGGGCAGAAATGGAACGTCATTTAACATTTTTAGTTGAATGTCGCGGAGCACTTGGGGGCATAAATGAACTTCAGGTATGATAATCTTAGAAGCTTAGAAGAAATGATGGTGCTCTATTAACTATTGTTACTTTCATCAGGGAAAGACATTCTAATTTGGTCAAAATGTATGTAGTTTCACACGTTCGGTTTTTATTCCAATTTAGTCCAAGAGTATCACATAATGTTCTGTTATGTGTAGGTCAGATGTCATGGCATGCACCATGTCAAATATTAGAATTATTTCTATTTGAATAAATTTAAAATAATATCACGTCAGCACAATTTGAGGACAGACCAAAAATGGTACAATCTGTGATAGTGTTGGGCTTAATTAGAACAAAAACTGATTGTGGGACCAAATTGGGACAAAAATGCATACTTCAAACTAACTCGGAACTTTTTTCCATGTTAAATTCCAACCCACCTTAAAACTCAAGCTAATATGTGGAGACCTTTATCAAGTGGTCAATCAATTCACGTTGAGTGGCCCAGTTTTGGGGTCCCACTCTGCGCTATGAATTTTCTTTCTTGGAATGCGAGGGCTTTGAGCATGCTACCTAAAAGAAAGTTGTTGGCCACCTCTCCCTGTGCTCTTCGCCCGAATTTGTTACCGATACAAGAGACTTATTTTGAAAATATTCAGCAAATCATTCTTCACTGATGTGGGATCCCTCAGGATTTGATTTGCTTATCTGGTCCGGCTTTTGTCTCTTCTAGTTCTATCCATCTTTTTCTGAAGACTTGGTTTGAGGTTCCTATCCGGGATACCCTGTTTTGCCTTTTAATAAATTTATTGCTAATAAAATAAGTGGTCTATCAATTCACATTCTTTAGATGTAGGACTTCAACACTCTTCCTCACGTGTGGGCCTCGCATGTGGATCACACCCGGGATAATCACAACAGGCCCAAACTATCTCTGATGCAATGTTAAATCCCAACCCACCTAAAATCTCTAATTAATAGGTGGAGGCCTCAAGATATTCATCATGCAGTCAATCAATCCACATATTTTAGACACGGGACTTCAACATCCATTTTTAGTACTAACTCTTGAATTTCATTAGTTTATGTTTCTAGCTTATGATACTTGTTTCTCCTTTTGCCGCAACTTTCAGTTACATATTGGTGTATTTTGAGCATACATTCTACCTCAGAATATTTTAGTTAAGCTGCCAATACACGAACAACTTCATATTATGTTTCTATAGGAAATTGCATTAGCTTATGAATATACTCAATAATCTAAGTGAGCTACTTGCAGATGGACTTTCTTTGTATCTGGTAGCCCATGAGGACCATGGCACTAGTTCTGATTGTGAAAGATAAAACATTATGCAAATAATACCCAGTTTGTATGTATCACTGTATAATAACAGGCACATAATGAGAGTATTCAATTACCTTTGTCTTTGCCATTGAACAAAATTTCATCAATGTGTCTTGTGTATTGTTTAATCTCATTGTCAGTGATATTAGCCAGTGAATTTCTGAAAACACGCCAAGAAAAAGTCCCTCAAAGTACTAGACAAAAAATATAGCCAATAAAGGGTGTTGGAAAAACCTTGTTCCTCATACAGTTATATGGTACCAGTCATGGCTGCCACCCAGATTGGAACCACCTTTTTGGGAAAGTAGGCATATGTTTTGTTGTGTGAAATAGTTGTCCCATTGCACAAGCCATTGTGGAGTTTGGGAAGGATCTTTTGTGTAAATAGCCTTGCTCCTGCTTTTACAGATATGTTGTTTTCTTGACTTGAACCGGTGATGCCAAGATCAGAAGGCATTGCATGAGGGTCCCCTTCATTATTTTTGTAGTACCTTTTAGGATTCTTCCTATTATAATCTCCCTGTACTTTTCATTCAGTATGCAATTCCGTTTACAGGAAACTCTTGTCCATTCCAGCAACTGCTTAGCAATTAAAGCTTCAAAAGATGCGAAACGACAGATCGGTTTTCAAAAATCTTGCATAGCCTTTAGTGAGGTCACTATACCTGCAATTTCAGCTTCGATGAGGCGGCTGAATCTCTATATTGAGACAGCAGAGGTGATGTATTCTTATTTTATGATTTAATTGTGTTACACAACACTAAGCCATACACATATTCTCGTTTGTGTTTCCCTATAGCAGGTTGCCTTGTTAAGTGGCTTAGTGCCCCATTCAGATGGACTTGTGGATTCGGCACTCTGCTGTCTACAAAGTTTAGACTTGAAAAATGGTTAGTTCATCATTTCATGTAAAATAATGTCTTCCATTTTGTTCTTTGTCACTAGTTTATAATACAAGTCATGATAAAGTAAAATAGAAATAGAAAAATGAAGGCAAAAGAAATCATTGTTTTATTTGATTTTGTTCAACTGCAAACTTTTTTCTTATAACCAATGTATCGAGTTTGGGCCTAAGACCTCCCTTACGAAGAAGTAGAGTCTATTTTTGGCACTTGACCCACCATGAGCGGGTAAACAGAGACCCAACATAAGTTGGTAAAGATATTAAATATTTTAAAAAAGAGGGATGCTGTCTTTGAGACTTGAACCCTACCCCCATGTCAGAAGTTTAAGGGTTTGACCAATTGGATAAATAAGACATAGGCATATTAGATTATTTCTAATTGAATAGAATCATTACTTGACCAACGTTTGCTAGACCAAATAGTTAAGCACTTGAGTTTGGGTTCAAGGGACCTTGATTCGAGTCTCGCTGCAATATCTATCTCACATTTATCCTCTTCCAACTTTTGTTGGGCCTTTCTTAAGGTGGGAGTCAAGTGGCAATATTAGGTCCCCTTCGACACAAGGGTGGGTCTTGAGCCCATTATTGATATATCATTCCCAAAGACTCTCAGGAATCATAAGTTGGGTGTTGTCTGCCTTCATCATAACAGAGTTAAGTCCAAATCTTGGTACACAATTTGGTAATAAAAGAAGAAGATATATTGGCTTTTTGTAGCTAGTATGATGGTTTTGTACCCCTTTTGCCTTTTAGCTAATGAGTACATTGAACCAGTGATATAAGGATGATATTAGTTTTAAAATGACCAAGCAGCTTAAATTAACAAACATGTAAAATCCTATCAGAATGAACATGCAACAAACCAGAAGCTATTTTTTTATCCTAACCTTGCTTAGGGCAATTTTGTATATCTACCTGAACATGCCAATGCTCATACCTGAACATGCCACTGCTCATGTGGAATATACAAGTTTGTATTTTGCATCTTAATACCATATAGAAAATTGAGGTATGCTCTAGATGGTACACATGCAAACTGCTATGCACACCCATCCTTGGTACTAGTTTTCTGTTAGTTTGGGTACTGTCATGATCAAAGGGTAAATGACAAAAATGTGCTCTATACTATGACACTTTTGCAAGCTAACGGCAAAAAGGTATTGTGATCTTTTCTTTTTCATTCAAAATGTATGTATTTTTACAAAAGTGATGAAATTACCTCTGAAATTAAGATTTTTATATAATAAAATAAATTTTGATTATACAAATTTAGTTAGAAGATAAAAATAAAAACTTCTAAAAATATTTATTTTCATTTTTTTAAAATAATTCTTAATTTTAAGGGAACTTTTTTAAAATACATATATTTTGCACGAAAAGCAAAGTTCACCGCACATTTTTTGCCATTAACAAAGTACACAACACCCTCTTGCAAAAGTGTCATAGTATAGAGCACCTTTTCACCATTTTCCCATCTTTAAATGCATTTCTATTGGCTTGGGTTAACAACTTTGTCAGAAAAAATCTAAGAATTTTGTAACATTCAAAGCTACATGCATATAAAATAACATTACAGGAAATTTAAGGCCAAATTTAGGGTTATTGGTCTTACTGAAAACATTATGAAATGGTACCCATGAAGAAAATATTGGTTGGAGAGTAAGCTATTACACGAGGAGATGTATTTGGCGTGCATCAGTGGATAATAGTTTATTTTCTGAAGCTATAATTAGGCGAGTTCACTGTTACTTTATGTGTGTGTGTGTGTGTGTGTGTGTCCTTACAGGCAAACACTGACTAAGTACAATATTGGCCCAAGTCTCGGTCGGACTGCCAAGGTTTTTAATTTTACGTATGCAATGATGTTCTTGCATGCTTTGATGGGTGAGGCCATCAATATCTATTGTGATCTGTCGTGATGCTACATTCCAATTTTGTTATTTTTTGGTTAAAAAATAATCCATGTTATATGATGTCTGATGTCAAATTTTATCGATCTTGTTTAGGTTCTCGAGCATTAGTTGATATTGATGGACTTATCTCTTCAATTCGAAAACTATGCAGCTTCTTGGTAATAGTTCCAGGTAATAGACATGTTTCTAAAGGGATAAATCTTTTCTTATTAATATGCATACAATGATATTTTAGTTAAGAGCAGGTGGTAATCAATTTCAATGGGAACATATTCTGAACAATATGCATCTTGAAATTGGATTTCGGATTTGGTTTTGATACAGAGAATGTAAAAGAAAAGTTTCTCTCTTAACTTGTGTTATTTTGTAGAATTAGTTAAATAGATTAAAGAAGCTGGACTTGTTCATTAACTAGTTGCTTATATACTAACAGTTGACTTTATACCAGCTTGAGTCTTTCTAAGGACAAAGGAGAGTTCATGGCTAACAAATTAAAATGTATTAAAGCAAGTCGTTTTATCTGAAATAAAAAAAATTGTGTGATGCGAATCCAAAATGTTCCATGTATATAGGTCAAAGTAGAAAAGATTCAATCAACTTATTTTTGTTGACCAGCGATTTTTTTCCTCTCATCTTTGAAGGTAATCCCAAACAAGTGAACCGTATCCCAAATACCATATTGTCACTCCTGAATTCACAATCAGGGTACTCTTTATTCTTTATTTTTTTAAATATTCCCTCAGTTTGGTTTCTGTATTTCAAATTTTATATTTTTGTAGCACCTTTTGATATTCTTACTGTATTGTAGGATGACACCAAGACTGTGGACAAGAATACTTTGTGCAATACTTTCATTATCTGCAACACTGTCCCAAAACAAGCTGCCATACCATGTGCCTCATTCTGAGGTACTCTTTCTGTGTTTGAACTAGTGGCTATTGTTGTTTTATTCTGCGAAATTCCGGTAGTTCATTGTTCAGATAAATGGTCAACATACTTTAATTAAGGATTAAGGAAATTGAACTGCGGCCACAATTTGGACTGGCTTTGACATTGGGGCCAAAGAAGAAAACAAGTGTTTCATTACATATTGTTAGAGGTATTGAAAAGAAAATGAAAATTAAGATATACAAAAATTGCTACTACCTTCAATGAAAGTAAAAGGCTCACTTTCGATTGATGTCTCTTTTGAAATGTGGCTTTCGAACCCACTTTCCCTTTAGTTTCTTTTATCTTGGTATTTGTACTCTCGTTGGGGATTTTCCCTCCCCCAACTTCTCTGTTTATAAAAGTTTTATTTCTGATAAAAAAAAAACAATCAATCAATGAAAGTACTCTTAACTAGTATCTATCAATATGCATACTGTTTCTCAAGGCTTCTCATAAGTTTTTCACTTTTTTCTTCAGATTATGGGCAATGATATATTATTCTTCGATGATGTATCTTATTTATACGAACTTTTGTCGTCATCAGAGTTAGTTCTTCAGAAACTGATAGATACCATTCTTCAAGAGCCTACACGGGTAACTATGGTTTTCAGTAACTCAGTGTTTATGCACTCTTTTATTTAACTGCTGACTTGTTAATGATATAAACAAGGCTGGTTGTGGAAACTTGGCGCTCGAAGCTTGCAACTGTATTGCGTCCTCTTTCAAAGTATGTTTCTTCACCATCTCTTAAAGTGGCTAGATTCTATTTATGTAGATTTATTTGATAGAACACTGAAATTTTATAATCAAAACATGATTGTGGGATCGTTAAGTGAGTGCCATCTGAACTTGAGAAAGTAAATTATTTTCTTTGAAAATATATTTTGTAAGTTCTACACAAAGATCAGGTTTGAAATTAGTTTCCAGAGACGAAAATGAGTCTTAATTGTATAACATCACAACACACTGGCCTGGCAAGTCTTACTACTAGTTAGTGCTTGGGATCCAGAATTCTAGAACCCAGCAGCGAAGTCAAATTACTTTTACGGAATCACATTCTGGCTATAATATTCCTTCATTTTCCAGTCATTTATTAAGCATAACACAAATTAGACTGTTTCTCATTCATTTTTATTTGTTTTTTCTCCCTTTTAAATATTGTGCAGCTAAACCATGAAATATCTCTGGTTTGCTCCAAACTGATAGAAACTGCAAAGTCCTGTTTGAGCACAAATGACAAATATCTTCAATCCACAATTAAGTATTTGGAAAAATACCAGCCAAGTTCTCATGGGATGGCAACATCAATAGCAGTTTGATGACATGCCAAGATCTTTGAATGTGTAAAATGGGTAAGTTATTGAGAAATATTTTTATTTAATTTTCGGTGATTAAGTGTCTTGAATCTAACATTAAAGTTGTATAAACCTTTTACTATGGCGTAAATAATTATTTGAGTGATAGATGACAGTCATTTGTATATCAAAAGACTAATCATAATTTTGCTGGACAAGTTAAAGACCATCGAAGCACTCTTGCCTTTATGCCCACAAGTTCATTGGTGTGAGCATGAGTGATACTTAATGAGGTGGAATACTTAGATTTTCTTGTAACTGGTTGACTTAGATTCATCTCTCCCTATATACATATAATTTGAACTTACAAAGTCTCTTGTTTGTTACATGACACAACTACTGCCCCCATCGTATAGCTCATCTTCTAAAATAAAAATTTCTCAATACAGCTCATCATTCTTGATTTGAGATAATCATATTCCTCAAGTTTCAACCTTATGCTCTAGTGTTTTTAAACTCTAGTTTACTTTTGTGCCACTCAAAATCATGCTACGGAGACACATCCCTAGTAGGGTTGAATCATAGATCATTCTTTTAGCATATCAAATAATTACAAGGATGATGTTTGGGAAGCTTGATACACACTGATCAGTGTGATATCTTATTTAGTATATATAGCAATAAGGGCAAAGAAAAGGCCAAGAGTAGGAAGAAACTCAGCTAGAGTTTCATTGTGGATTATATAGGTTAAATCCTGATGGTGGTGTAGTTTCTGATTCTCACGGGAATTCTAAGATATGTCCAGTGGTTATGTTGCTGAGTTGTGGTAGCAATACATTTGGAAAGAAAGCGTTCATTATTTTTCAATGTATCTTACTAGTGGCTGTTTTTGACCTCAGGCTAACTGCTGCTATGAAACTGTAACCCTCAAGGCAAAGACGTTTGGAAGTAATGAAGCAGCAGAAGCTAGCTAGCTGATTCTTGAGTCGGATTCAGATGTGAACTGTATTCTGAATATCTTGGGCAAACTATATCAATGTGGAGTGATTACATCCTTGAGAACATATTGTAATGTACTACTTGTATTTCACATGACTGATGAGTTTTGTTTAAATCAAATGTAGATTGTATATGCAAATTGCAATCCCTAGCAAGATGTTAAAACTCAGCTACTTTCCAGAGTTTTGAGTAACATTTTTTGTTCAACAAGGAGTGATTTATTAGAAGAGGACGAGCAAGATCCCAAAAGGGAGCCGCACACTCTCCTCTAGAAAATGGTGATACCAAGAAGCTTAAAGAATGCCTGGCAGCACAAGAGTACACGGCAAGAGAGGTATCCAAATAGAGATAAGGAAAACAAGAAATTAAGAATCAAAGAGAAATCATAAAGAAGCAAAAGAGCCGCCTTCGTTGAGGCTCATACAAGATTATGAGAATTTTCCTCCTTAAAATGCAGAAACTCAAGGGTATGAATTTCTTCATGACCATCAGCGACTCCCAAATCTTTGAGGAAATTCCAAACATTCTCAGCCTCTATCCTAGATATTTTTATGGAGTTATCTAGATTAATGCGAGAACTAGAAACCAGATCTGAATTTGAATTTTTGGTTTGTGGATGAGGCATCATAATTTTGAATAACTGCATAATTCTAAGAAGATTGAAAGTTTTTTTTTTGATCGAAGAAAAGAAAATATTTTATTGATGAAACCAACTAAAACTTCCTAGAGTTACGGACTACATTTGAAACCATTGAAAAAGCGGTAAAAAGTAATGATTTGAACCATTATCGTGGAGCTAGAGAGGATAAAACAATGTAGTACTAACACATTAGAAGTGGCAAAAATCTAATATTTGGAGAACAAGTCAATAAAAAATTTCACTTCCTCTCTGGAGCATGGTTAGAGCAACTCTAATTCATATTCAGTGTCATTTTGATGCAGATTTTACATCAAAATGACATTATTTGAACACCTAAATAGCGTTGTACTTTACCCACGAATCCAGTTGGTGAAAATAGTAGTGACGAGTTTGTGGATTTATTGTGTTGTGTGATCACTACAGAAATATCCCGCTCGAATTGGAAGAGTAATTCTTTCCTTAAAAAAAATACTAGATCACAACACACTATAAGAAATTGGTTCGTCCTTGAAGCAAATGAGAAGTTACTTATGAATTTTACAGACAAGACGTGATAAAAGCTCAGTTACCCTGCAATGATTTACCAAATCTAGGCACGCTGGATGCAGTGGTCTCATTGTCATCTTCTAGGGCTTACAATTGCTCCTCTGCTTCAACAATCTTTAGCTTTAGTTCAGAAATCACCTTATTTCGCTCTAAACATTCTCTGGCCTTCTCAACATAAGGACCAAACCATTTAATAGCATCCTCCATATACTGGACTTGTTCTGCATCGATGTTCTTCGCTGGTTGAGTTTCAAGAATTTGAATAAATTCTCCTAACAATGGCATGTAGTCTTTAGTGACATGTAATCCCTGAAAGTCTTTTTGCTGAGAATTCGATGCAGCTGTGATGGTTCTCACTCCTGCGTCGAGGTGGGGAATTATTTCAAGAGGAGGGATCAACTGTGACACAAGATGTTTAGAACCGACTTGCTTTGCAACGATTTTGTCTCGGGAAGGTGTCACCTGATGTTTATTGGAATGTTGTATAGCCTCTATAGACACCTCATCTACTTTTCCTGGTTGGATGGCCTCTATACATATGTGACCTTCCATGACTTGTTCACAAATCTCAGTTCTGTCTTTCGGTGGGGAAGAAGGTACAACATCTTGAAAAGTCTGAGATCCTACAATGGTTTGTTGTTGAGTACAAGGATCTGAATGGCAATATACTTCCTCAGAATTTTCAATATGCTCCACAACCTCAAATTCAAGCATTTGCTTGCAAATAGTCCCAGATCCTTTCATGTAGATTTCAGCCTTATTTACAAGATCATGATCTTCCTTTGTTGGCACTGGCAGTCCCACAGCCTCAAATTAGCTATTCCATGAGGTTGATGGAAGTGAGATAGTCAACTCCTGAAATTGTGAAAACATAAAATGAAACCGGGGCAAGAGAAGGACTGGTCTCACTACAAGCGTGAGGCAGTCAATAGCAATAGCAATTAAAATTATAGACTATTGTTAATGCTATGCAGCCCCATAGCTTCAAGCGGGCTGTGTGATGAGGTTGATGAATGCATTTGAGAGACTATTGTTAATGCTTTGCAGCCCCATAGCTTCAAGCGGGCTGTGTGATGAGGTTGATGAATGCATTTGAGAGAACATCTTGTTATAGAAAGGACAAGTAAAAATGAAACTGTAAGAGATAAAAGCACATACCATTTCTGCATAAATATGATGAACAGTAGTATTAAGGTCTCCCTCCCAACGCTTTTCACTCTTATTCTGATTCAAGAATACATTGTCGAGCATTGGTGTGATTGCGAATCCTGGACAGAAGGTCTTCATCTTGGGGCATTCTCTCACAAAAACTACTTTCAATAAAGGGAAATCAAAGGTGTAATTATGGGATGAGCTGAAATTTGCCAGCCTAGGTAAGTCTACAAGTTCCAACCACTCCAATCTACTGAACACAATTCTATGATTTTCAGACTGCTTGTCATGTCCCGCTATTACTTCTTCTATCATTTGGCATCCTCCTATGATCAGATGTTGGAGTTGCCCTAAACTTCTAGCTGTTGACGGTTGTATTAGATTTATCACTCCACCACAATTATAGACAGCCAAATATGTTAATGATCTGAAGGATATTGAGGGTGGTAATAAATTGGTGAGACGAGTACATTCCCACACATATAGATACTCAAGTTTATCAGGAATTGATATCAATGGCAACTTATTGAGGTCCAACTCTGTTGACTCATGGACTTTTACTTCACACGAGAATATCTCTTGGAAGGAACAACTATACACTTCAAGTCTTTCTAGATTGTTGAATCTCCGGAGGAACTTGAATAACAAAGAACCTGACTCGTCATCAAAGTCTGTGATCCTTAACCTAATAAGATAATGGACAAATTCTGGATCAAAATGGCACTCTTGTCTCAGTATGTTCATCATGTCTTCGCTGCTTATGCTTAAATTTTCCAAACTGGAGATGACCTAAATAAACAATTAAATGACATCAAATTCGTTCTGGGTTAAGAATCCTTAAATAAGTTATTAAATATTTATTTTATAGACAAACCTCAAGCGCCTCTTTTGGCTCAGCTGCATTCACAATACCAATTGGGCCGATCTCCTCAGCTAACATCTCATGGTTTTGAGTTATTGCATCAAATGATGAGGTTGATGGAACTGCAATAGTCAGTCTTAGAGCCTCCTGAAATTGAGAGGACACAAGTACGCGTATCTTACTTGTTACAGTATAAATAAGTTATACATACAGTACTAGAGTGTTTTATCGACAAACCTCAACCACTTGTTGATATCTTGGGTCGGTGGCATTCTGGCAAACCTTTGATTTCTTATATACAAACTCATCAATACCATTCTCGGCTAACTTCTCATTGATCTGAGACTCTGCTTCAAATGAGTTGTTTGACGAGGTTGATGGAAGTGTGATCTGAACCCCCTGGAACTAAAGAGCAGAAATGCATGATATCTTACTTATTGTTAAAAAACATCATGTGTAAATAAAATACAGTAGGAAGAGTTCATAGAGGGATATACCAGATTATCATAAATATGATGTATACTAGTATTAAGGTCACCATCCCAAACCAAGCACTCTCCGGTCCGAGACTTATTCAAGCATACTACTTTCTCTAGCTTTGTTGCAATTGGTGTACGCCCACAGAACATTTTCATATTGGGGCATTCTCTCACAATCACAAGGTGCAGTGAAGGGAAATTGAAGGCATAATTACAGGACGAGCAGAAATTTGTAAGTCTCGGTAACTCTTCAAGTTCCAACCTCCTCAATTTACTGAAAATTATCTCATCATTATCACCTTCCACATTGCCTCGTATTATTTCTTCTATCATTTGGCATCCTGTTATGCTCAAAATCTGGAGTTGCTCCAAACTTCTTGCTACTGATGGCTCAATTAAATTTATCAGTCCATCACAATTTGAGACTGCCAGAGTCATCAATGATCCGAGGACACCGAGGTAGGTAATAAATTTGTGAGACCAGGGCATTCCCTCACTTGTAGGGAACACAGTTGGTCAAGAACTGCCACATGATCAGGGACTATTTCTTCACAACAGAATATCTCTTTGAAGGAGTTGTTACTTAATTGAAGTCCTTCAAGCTGATTGCCGAATATATGGAGCAACTTCGATGGAAATCCATCGCCAAAGTCTGTGATGGTTAACATCTTACATTTTTTGAAGAGTCCAGGCAGACAATCGCCACCTTGTTGTAATATCTTGACCATGTCCTTTCTTCTTATATTCCAACAGCCCGAAGTGGAGATATGCTGAAAAACCAATTCATTAACATCATTCAAAGTTGTGACTTATAAATCCTCTCCTACATTATTATATTCAAGATAAGCTGACAGCAACCATCAAAGACCTTCAAAGAAAAATAGTCATTTGTAAAGAAAATCAAAGGACAAATCAATTGTGTACCTTTTTGAATTGATTCTCTGAAAGACTAAGGAAAGCCAAAGAAGATAAATTGTCACAGTATGAGACAAATAAATCTTCAGAACGTGGCCACTCGGTTGTATGTTCCTTGGGATAGAAGTAACTCAATTTTGATAGTCTAACAAGGTTAAAAATGGCCAGTTTAGGGAGGAAAAATTTGGTAGCCACTTCTTCTGCCAATTCGTTACTATCCTCATCACATATTATCGTTTCCACTCCACAATCTATTATATTTAGCTCCTCCAATTGATTCAGGGATTGAGCAACACAAGTTGGAAACACATGTTCGAGATTCTTACAGTCGTCAACTGTCACTCCTCTTAGATTTCGAAAGCTGAGAATTTCCCGGGGTTCCTCCTTTAAGTTAATCTGGGTTGTCGTTGACATGGGGAATGAAAAGATCTTCACAAGGCTTGCACAATTCCTTATCCAAACTTTTTCTAGTTCGCAAAATGACTCTATTTGATAGAGCTGCTGCTTCTTCCATATAGTTTTGATACTATCCAAATGAGCAATTACAAGTTCCTCTAGCCTTGGAATTTTTACCTGTAATAATAATCCCATGTGTAAGATATTAGATATTTGTCATCCCTGAAAACAACAAACTTATTCTTAATCGCTACTTTAATGTCAATTTTAAAAAGGAGTTATATGTATGGGATGACTCCAACAACTAAAAGATGCCTCTAGTCTTGATTCGTAACTCTTTTTTTATATTTGTTAGGATTTTAACAAAAATAGCAAACTCGTGGAACAAAGATACGTAATAAATTAACCTTTCCATTGAAGAGAGTCTCAAGGTTGTCATTTCTATTATTTTCTTCCATCCCGGGGTAGAATGCTGTGAGCACAGACAAATTGTCAAGATAAAGATGGCTTAGTTGAGGAAAGGCGAGAGTCCCTATTTTTGTTTCCCCTTCTTCCTTTGCAATAACGTGTTCCATCCTCGCACAATTTCGGATACTCAACTGTTGAAGTCCCATAAGGCCCTTGGTAATAGAAGGAGTCAATAAATGTTTCAAGTTATCACATTTTTCTACTGTCAATCTTGTTAAGTTGCAAAAAGACATCTCCGGGAGTTTGTGGTTCCATATCTCTGTCAAATTAGAGATTTCAACCAGTATTAATTCCTCTAGCTTGGGAAATGAAACCTGCAAACAATACCAACATATTCAAACATAAGAATGCATTTGGATTGATCGATAAGCTCAACGCACTTGGATTTGAGGTCTTGGAAATCCAAAGTTTTTGTTGTTGTTGAATAGCATGAATGCCTTTTTACAGATATAAAACTCACCCAAACACAACCATAAATCTTAACAAAGTAATTTACTACTAATAAAAAATAAACCAGATTATGTAACATGTACCTTTTCGAAAAATGGCATGGAAGATTTAAACTCTTCCTCCTCTGAATGGATTTCTGAGGATTCCACGCCTGTTATTAGTGACTTCCGAGTCTCTTTTTGCATATGAAGCACCTTATTACCATTACAGAAGAAGTTCTTGAGTTTGTGTAGAGATTGTAGAGATAACTTGCGTAATTGAGCAAACTCTATCATCTCGCATTCTTCATCTTTAGTGTTAACATCAGGACCTTCTATACTCTTCTTAGCTACAATGTTCTCCAATACATGGCATCCGACAACTTTGAGTTCTTGAAGGCATTGAAGCCCTATAGCCATCGAGAAAGAAAACAAACTCTCCAGTGTGTTACAATATTCAACATTAACAGTTGTTAAGTTGCTGAACGATTCTTCCATCAACTGACCACTGCTAATTTTCTGTAGCTTTAGTAGACGAATCAGGTACAAGGACTCCAAAGAAGGAAATGAGGCCTTGTGTAATTCATTCTCCACTTTTACAATGTACCGAATCTCACAATTTTCTTCAATACGGAGATGCTTCAAGTCTGGAAAACCATCTCCATCTAATGCGGGAGCAACAGTCTTAATGCCCTTTAGTTCGCCTAGACACAAATATTCTACTGTCGCAAACAAGCTCTTAACCACAAGTTGCAAATGATTTATGCTAGTGGTACTAAGCTGGAGAAAAATTGCTTTGGTGATTTCTAGTTCATTAAGCCAATAACTAAAGCCATCCATGTTCCACCTGACTCCCACGACTAGCTCATATTATTCCAACTTTTCAAAGTTAAGGTCTTCTGCAAGAATGTTTGCATCTGGAAATTCTATTTTCAAATTGCCAAGGTTAGGCAAATGCTTCAGCTCCACAATACTAGCATTCCTACCTAATCTGCCATTTAACCACACTTGAGCATCCCATATGACGGAAGTCTGCCTCATATTTAATTCTTCTAATCGGAACAAACTCGCTATGAGACCTGAAGAAATTACTCTCAGTTGGGAACAATAGCTAATATCTAGCATCCTTAGCTCTGACAGTTGCCCTATTTCACTCGGCAACTCTTCAATACCAGTATAGGCAAAGCTAAGTATTTGAAGTTTCCTCAGTTCTCCAACTATAGATATGTCTGACAGCTTATGGCAAGAATTCACACGTAATGTTTGGAGATTTTTCAGAAAGGAAAGAGACGAAGGTAATGCTGAAACATGCAAGTCGGACATGCCTAAGACCTTCACGTTGCTTGTCTTTTCGAAAAAGGTGTCTGGGATTGCCAACGAAGAAGGAACTCCGCTTAGGATACACAACTCAAGGGAGGGGCATTCCAATCGCTGAGGAAGGCAAGCGAGGTTAGGAATACCACAACAAACGATTGCAGTGCACTTCTTAAGAGCGTCCTTGTGCCATGTACTCAATGCAGCATCATTATCCCCAACCGAAAACATGTTTAAATCTGTTTTTGCAATGGAGATGGAAACATCTCTAACAACATCATGCATTTTGATGGGGTCTCTACTGTAACCATCAAGCAATAAGCAAGATTCCTTGAGGTCGAGGATCCAAGCTTGAAATCTATTTCTTGCTTCTCCCACTGTCACTGCCTCTCCATCAAACAAACCCCAACCCAAACTACACTGCAACAAATGTTCAAAAGAAGCATGACCTCTGAGTAGACCGCAAAGCTAAAACAGTTGTTTGTGCCTTTGTTCTAAGTGATTGTAACTGATGGTCTTGATGGAAGAATTAACAATTTCATGCATTTGTTTGTTGTTCATCTTTTTCAGTTGTGTCAAGGCATCTTTCCATAGATTTAAATGTTGCTGCCTTGACAGAGATGCTGCGACTGCGACAATCAGAACGGGCAAGCCTGCACATCTCTTGGCTACTTCCTTTCCAATGGTGAGGAAAGCGGGCTTTTTAACCATATCGATAGTTTTCTCCTCAAACAATCTCCACGCTTCTTCTTCATTTAGAGCTCCTAGAAGAAATTCTTTTTTAGTCCCCATTGAAGCTAACACAGGAAGAAATCTGGAAGTGAGTAGTATCTTGCAGCCTATGTGCTCAGCGCCAAAAGGAATTCCAACGGGTTTTAAATCAAACTCTTTCCACAGATCATCAAGAATGATAAGAACTTTCTTTCCCTTTAACCTTGCATATATGCGATCTGCTTTTTCTGCTACTGTAGACTCCTCAAGCTTCAGATCTAACATACTAGCAATTTGTCCTTGAATTTCTTTCATGTCTACTGTCTGGGTGATAGATACTACAACATAGATACTACAACAGTTTCCTCAAACATCTTCTCTATGTTAGCTTGTGATGCAACTTGTTTTGCAAGCGTGGTCTTCCCTATGCCACCAAGGCCGTATACCCCAATGGAGTTGCTGGTTTCATCTTGCAGTGCCTTCATGATATCATCAAAAGTTGACTTTCTTGAATCAAAGGTGAAAAGACCTTTGGTAGACAGGGCCCTTGCCGTTCCCTGCCCCACAGCACGGTCGGAAACTTGTTTGATTTGGTCTGCTTTTGTGATAGCTCGCTCGATCTCTATCATTTTCTTACATGCTCTCCTGCCGAATTGATAACATGAAAGAAGATTAGGAGACAAGTCCATCAAACACCTGTTTTTCCCCTTGTCTTCATATTTTTGAAGGATTTCTTTTGCCTCCTCTCTTATTCTGTCTGCATCATTCTGCCAGCTCTTGACCCCATCTCTTATCCTCTCTGCGTTCCTATCTGCAACAGTAATTCTATGGCTCTTGTCACCTCTTTCGTTATCTAGCTTCTCAACCTGCACTTTAAGGCTATTCACATTCCTTCTGTAGTTCCATAGGTATCCAAACTGCCGCCCAATGGCACCAATAGAGTGGTCAAAAATAGTGACTGCAATGGATGAGACTATTTCTGCCATTTTGTATCTACCAACAAAAGTAAAACGTGAATAAAAAACAAGAAAATGTTACTTGAATCGGGATGGAGAAAGATGACAAGTTAAGATTTACCTAAAGATGTCTATGTGGAGTGATGTTGAAAACCTCAAAGGTCACAATTCACAAGATGCAAAAGCAAGAAGTCCCAAAATTTATGGCTGCCACTAGGTAAATGAATCAGGTATCTGAATGAAATAATAACTTAAACCATGCTGATAAAAAAAAATAACTTAAACCATGAAACTAATGATGACTATCTGAGATAGAAACATAAGACAGGGAGAGGGTTTCTTGAATCAAGTAGCTACTGATAAAGAACGTGTGCCCTGAAAAAACAAGAACTGCCATATAATAGAGAAGTGAGAATATAGTGAGATGGAGATTTATACCTGAGATTGACCATGAACTTAATTTAGGAACAAGAAAACAGCCTCCATTCAGAAATAAGTACTATCATTTCCATGCTTCAATAATATCCTCGTTTCTTCTTCCTGAAACTGTTAGACCGTTGATGTGGAATAATGGGAAAGATAGTGGAAAGCTTTTTACTGAGATGATCACAATATTGCAATCTATAAGAGAGAGCAACAAAATAGAAGAAATTGAGCAACATTTTGAAGCTAAAGACTTATAAATGAAACCCTCCGGGTCTGGTCTAGAAAAGACAAGGTGGAGGGAGGTTCTAATTAGGGGCGATCAAACTTATAAACTCCCAGTAAACTAGCTGAACTGAGCTTATTTTGACGGACGGCTCTTGAAACAAAATGTTCGGCTTCGACTTGACTTGAGCTGAAACAAGTCTATGCACTTAAGCTCGAGCTCAGCTCAAAGTAAAATAAATAACTTTGAGCTCGGCTCGAGCTCGATTTGCTTAATATTCAATACAATTAAGAGTTAGAGTAAAAACAAAAAAAAAGAGTTAGAGTTAAAATTTAATATTAAATAAGAAATATATAATTTATTAAATATGAAACGAGTCTAATTAATTAAATATTAAATGAGTCGGCTCCCAAGCCTATTGAATTTTAAAATGATTGGCTCGAGCTCGACTTGTTTATTTAAAGAGCACAACCTTAACCTCGAATTCGACTCGAGGTTGATTATAACGAGCTCAGACTGAATATTTAACGAATTGGACTCGAACGACTCGTTTACAGCCTTACTCACAGTCACATATGACATGCACCATCCGCATATGTGAATTAAATCAAGGAAAAACGACAATTTATTATATTTAACTATAGTCGTTTGATACTTTGCTACCCTAACTATTTTTTTCACTTTACTACACCTAATTATGTATTTTGGAACATTTTTAGGCTAAATTTTGTCCAAAATAGCATAGCTAGGTATAGTAAAATGTCTCAAAATACAGGTTAGGAATTAAAATAGCTAGGGTAGCAAACTATGAAACAACCATAGTTAAGTACAGTAAAGTGTCTTTTTCCCGTAAATCAATCTATAAACCAGGCAAACCCAGCAGAGACGACAACCATTTGATTCAACACTTACGTGTTTATAGCCAAGTTACATGGGATGTTGAATTCAATCGAGAATGTCAAAACAATACATCTCAACTTATTCAATTTGTCATTTTCATTTTTTATTTAGGGCAAAATGTATATGGTTAACCGTAATTATCAATCACAAACAGATAACTACCCAAGAAAATCTCATCAGGACCGAGTGATGTCGTTCGTATTCAATTTTCGAAAATGTGTAAGTACTAGACATCAATTATTTGTGACGTGAACTAACAGTGATGCACTTCTGCAGATGACTGCTCCTGCCATACAACGAGAGTTGATACTACTATCCAAAGGTCCTAGTTCGTTGGTCATTTATTCGTAATGTATTGTTAACAGTGTCAATTTTTTATGCTTGAGAATCGACGAGGGCCGGAGAAATCAAAATTCAGGGGTCATGATTGAAACAAACGACATATGTTACTACGGTGTTCATATGGACGTATGTGTCCTTACATACTCCGAAAGCATGTCAGTCGTTGTATTCAAGTGTCGGTCGTACGACGAGCAGACAGTGAAGAAGAATGAAAATGGGTTCATTTCAGTCAACACGTCCACAGATTGTCACAAGCAAAACCCGTTTTGCCTTACTTTAATGGAAAAATAGGTATACTACATCGACGATACAAAATGTGGCTCGTGGAAGGTTGTGGATAACGTGTCTAATAGGGGTTCCTACAAACCGAGCACTTTAGATCGTGTGACTGAGGTCGAGCCGGATTTCGAAGTCGATGAACCTTACCAAGAAGATCAAATTGACATCCTCAGACCGGGTGGTATCATTATCGACCTAAGACATTTACCCCAGATGGTTACAAATCCACCACCAATACAATGTATACATCTCGCCCGTCCTAAATCGCAATGGAATTTCGCAGATATTTAAAGGGAAGAAGGAATAATGGCGGTGGCTCGTTCGACACTTTGACGAGAAGAAGGTTCTAATTTATTAAATAATTTTTTATACAACAAATATTTTCCGCTACTTAATTTCAACTGATTTTTTCTCCAGGACCTTGGAGATCATATGAGCGAAATTCGGAAGAGCAAGAACAAGTTAGGCCACCATACCGGTCCCAAATCATACCGGCAAGTTTGGGAGAAGAAATAAGGGAAAGGTGATGTAATGACTCCAAGAAGTTTGAGACCTGGCTCGAGGCCTACCCGAATCAGGAGGACCAACCGAAATACGTAAATTATTATTTTCTTTCATTTACTAACCGTTTACTTAATTTATTTTCATTTATAATATTAATATATTTTTTATTTTTTACAGACGTTCGTTACATATGAGCTCGACGCGTGGAATGAGAAGCACACGAGCGAGGACCCGAATGTGAATGTCCCCCTGATGACCAACGAGGAGGAGGACGAGGTTATGCGCCGAGAGAATTTCAAGAAGTATGAATTGGATGAGAGGCCATCGAAAGAGAAACAACTCCCCCGAGGATGACACATCCAAGGTTTCATGGGTGATTACCCTCAACCGCCGATGACGAGAAGACGTGGGTCCTCCTTCGGGGTTTCTGCAGAGGCATTTGCGCAACTCCAAACTCATCTCGACCAAACTACGCAGGAGGTCACACCAATGCTAAGCAAGAGGCCTCCAGTGCTAGGTAGGAGGTTGTCGATGCCCGTCAAAGTGCAGCACAATCCAACAGCATGTTCAGTTTTCTCTACGATCAGATGAAGATTCTTGATCCAACCTTGCCTCCTATGAACCCGAACAACTTCCAACGTCTTATGTAGTTTACTTACATATGTATTTGTGTGAACATTTTCGAACCTCGACGTTTTTGTGTGAACATTTTCAATATTTGCAATATGTATTTTAATTTTAATCGTTTAATTATTATAAAAATTAAAAATTAAAATAATATTTCAATTTTATTCATCTTTTTTTTTCTTTCTAAACTTCAAATTGTAACGGTGTATTATTATATATACGCTGTTATGATTCTGACGACATATGTGATAATATACGACGTTACAATCCTAATGACGTATGTCTAACTGTACGATGTTAGGATTTTAATGACGCATAATATTACATATGCCATCAGAATTCTAACAACGTATAAATAATAATATGTCATTACAATCTACGTACAGTATTTTATACGCCATTAGAATTGACGTTGACATCGTTTTCATATTAATAGCACCGTCGCACTGGGATGGCGCAATATCGTTTATACATCGTTACATTGCTAACGGTGTACAGTACAATATACGCCGTCAGAATTGTAACAGCATATATAATCATGGTCGTTGTTACAATACTAACGGCGTAACATGTGTGTTGTTACACTTTGTAACGGCGTATGGTAAACTGGATAAATATGCACCGTTACTCACTGGCGCATTTTTGCTCTCTAAAGGTGTATCTTGTGTGCAGTTACACCGAAAAATGATAGTGGTTAAGTTTACCGTTACAAGCATACGATGCTTTAATATTTATGTGTGTGTCTTAATTGATAGATTATGTATAGGGATATACACATATGCTTCGGTGGTGCTTACATATATGTCTTTCACATTAAAGGTCATTACAGTGACTAAATTGATTTAGAAATAAATATTTGTGTTTCTCAACTTTAGACCACCATAATTCCCGAGTGATTTTATTCCTATGACTAATATTTATAACCTATTAAGTTTATTGGATAATCTCATCGAAAATAGTTTTCGGCATTGAGTGAAACGTGAGACATTTTAATCATATTATACAAATTACCAAAAGGAGTTTTGGGTATAGAACATTACTAATAGAAGTTTTGGGTATATGTCAGTCCCGAAAAGAGTTTCGGGCTCCAAACGAACTACATGGACTTTGATCAAATGAGATTTGAGTTCACGTCCTAGTAAACTACGTGGGCTTTGATCTCCATGAAAACGAGGTACGTAGGCACCCAAATGAGATTTGGATTCAAGTCCTAACGAACTACGTGTATTTTGATCCCCGTGGAGACGTGGTACGTAGGCGTCTAAATTGGACCTGGGCTCAAGTCTGGACTAACGTTTTGGTTCCTAGTTGTTTGTGCTTACATGTAGACTACGAAGTGTGGCAGTCGATAACCCAGCGATCCAAGGATCACAGCCAGGCTCAGAGACGGATCCCATTGAAAATGTCTTACACTCATAAAGAACTTAAAGAGGTCTTCAAGAAGTATCGATTCTAATGCCCTATTATCGATTAATCGAATTGCATGGATCCGGCGTCGGGTTTTGCAGTTAATTTTTATATTCCGTTGTGCTTGAGATACAGAAAAAACCCAACACTGAGCAAGTGAGATTTGATTTTAATAGACATTTTGACTCGTTATTGGTATGCCTTGACGAGATCTAACTGGGTTGGACTGAAAGTGTCAACAAGACTCAAGTGATTAACTATTAATGGGCATGAGCTTATTTATTGGGGAAATTAGATTTGCTAAGTTACTGTGATTATGCATTATGATTTGAACGTCATACCAACACTTGTTGGACCTCTCTTAAAAAAATATTCAATGGCTGTATTTTATATGAGATAGTATTTGTCTAGATCAACTATGTCCCTTTAGCAAGAGTTGGACTTATTTGTTGGGAAAATAGGATTTGATAAAGACACACATCCTGCATGGGCGACGAGGAAGTTGGGCACCAAGTTTAGCTCCTCCTCCAACATCACCAACTCCAACTCCTCTATTACTACAGCTACTGCCACCACCTCCGGACATTACATCATTTTCCTGGCATCAGTGGACCAAACAACAAGACCCACAACCACAACAATAAGAAGCATCTTACTGGAACTCATCTTCAATTCAAACATGAACTATGCAATTTCGTATGATTTTTTTCTGGTGAGGAGAGGAGGGTTTATATAATGGAGGGAAAAAGAGAGCATTTAAAATTAAAAGCTCAACTTCATAGATATCACATCTTTTCAATGCATGACTGAGATAGGTATATACTTACAATTGAATAGGACAAGATATTTATGTTTCTTGTCGGATGGATGATTGATTATTATAAGCAAGTGTAAAACAGCTATATACTTACTTATATATGGATATGGTGTTTGAACAAAACGTGATGCTCCTTCAGCATACAGGCGGCCTTGCCTTTTCCTCTACCAATTTTGAAATGGTGCAATTCTTAACGCATAATAATGTGGATTTTTCCACAAAACGGATTGATTCAAGATTCCTTAAACATAATAAGAAATTATGACCGCCTACTTCTCTGCTGCATGTCTTCACCACCTTCGGACAAATGGTAATTCGGTTATTAACAAATAATAAATAAATGTATTAGGAGAAAATAATAATTTGCTGTTGGGAGCTCTGCAAGCTCGTGGGTATATCACTTCAATGGCCAGTGACAACCGACAGTATGATTCTAGTTATTCGTCGGGTCGAATTGGAAAACAAAGTTTCATCTCTCCATGCCACTCCGTAGTCTCTGGATTGTTTTTCTTTTCTATTCCGTATTTTCTCTTTTGTGATTGTGGCACATTTTTTTAATATTTGGCCGAATTGAGATCTACAATATTACTTGAGTTTTATATAGACTCGATGTCCTCGACCCAATTGGTGCAAGGCACACCCGAGATCTTTCAGGGGATAGCATCGGAGTTCGATATATTAAAATAATATTTTAATAAAAAGATTTTAAAAATATATAGCAGGTTAAACTTACCCCAACCCTTTTGCATAAGCCTCTGTCAGTTCTCCCTCATTTATATGTCAGTTTTCAGAAATACATATTACAACTTTCCTCTTGAGAGAAGGTTATGGATGGAATGCCATTATTTTTTATATGAATTAGCAATAGAAAAAGAAAATTTTACATTCGGACCTCTGACCTCTTAGGGTAAATGCTCACTAGACCAACCCTGGTGAGCAATAGAGGATTCTTCCAATTTTGCTACCGGCAGACCCATTCACTAGTAATTTACAACTATATAACATCAGATTTTAATTAAAACAACTGTATATACATATTTAAACAAGTGCCCAATCATTGTTATCTGAGCAAGAGCGTTTGTCAGCGAGGGGTGAACATTCCGACTTGGGGGACAACTTTGAGAATATAGATGATTTGCCATCGAAGAAGTTTGTAAATGCTTGACGCCTTGACGAAGGTGGGCTCAGGTTCTCCGAAGCATCCTGCTCTTTTGATGTTTGTTTCTTTGTTTGTGTATCTTTGCCAAAGTTGAGGATGAGCCTCCGGATCCTACTTTTTGCATCCCCTGCAGATATGAGTGTTTCCGGCTGATTCACCATCTTTAAGACTTCATCCGGGTTGAGTAGCATTTTCTCCACTGTTTCATATACCTAGACCAGAAATTAAAAGTAGTGAGTTTCAGACTAATAAGGATCCATATTACAAATATATGCTCACCATGATGAAAACAGCAGCAAATATATGCTTGGAGAACACAAAGAACATACTCTCAACCAAACAGACCTATATTGTTATAATGAGAAAGATAAATGCAAAACAGAAACATAATTCAAAATCAAGCAAACAAGAACATGCAAGATTTACGTGGTTCACCAGCAACGTTGGTTGCGTTACGTCTACAGGCAGAGGGGAATTTTATTGAGCATTTCGGAATATATAATCACAAGTAGTCGGCTAAGTTAAATATGGGTAGTATTTGTAATACTCAACACCGACTAGCTAATCAAAGTGTCTTCAGACTGATTCAATACATATTCAAACAGATATTATATATGCTACTATGTTAGAGTTTGATAAATGGGATAATGATAATATAAATTCCTTGTGTGGACTGCATATGACAAATTGATGAATTAAAAGATCCCTGCGGTAGGCTAGTACGGAGAACACAAGCACAACATGGGAACTCACAGTAATAGATGAATTGTGTCCACAGCGACAAAATTAGAATAAAAATATCATTTGGCATTTGACAAGCATTAGCTATATGTCTCCAAGTTCTAATTCTTGACACCAGAAATGCAGAATATTTTTCAGAACATTAGCACATTGTAATTAAGTAAACAGTTATGCAGAAAAAAAACATAGAGTGAAAATTTACATAAATGATTGTGACACTGTTATAATGCATATCTTCCTGTATGAGCTACTGCAATATAACTTATTCAACATAAATATTAAAGACAATGTTCATAGAGGTATGGTGCAAAAAACTTAGTTTTCTCTTTACTGATCGGATTTTACCATCAAATGTCATAGAAAGCTGACAAAAGGCAGTCAGAAATGTCTTTGCTGTTAAACAAAGTCCATTGGAGGATGCCAAGGGTGACTATTCACAATTTCTTTTACTTTAGGGAAAATGACACTTTAGTACAACTAAGTATCTGCCATTTTCACTTTAGTACACTCAACTATCGTTTTAACTTATGCGGTGTCCTAGCTATTTATTTTTCACTTAAGTAAACACCATCCAATTCTGTTAAAATTTTTCATTAAAAATACAAAATTATCCTCTAACCCTAACCCATATTTAATGTTTTATTACTAATTATTAATTAAAGTTTTCTAATTAAAAATGTTTATTAAAAATATTTTTTAATCAATAATATTATTATGTATCAAATAATTATTATTATTAATTAATTTTCTAAATATTAGTTAATTAATTATATAATTTAATTATTATTATTTAATACATGATAATATTATTAATTTAAAAAATATATTTTTTTTTTATATTACAATATATTTGTAATATACATTTTTACTTAAAAACTTTAATTAATTTCATTAATAACTAATAAAAAAAGGTTAGGGTTAAAGGGCAATTTTGTCCTTTTAATGAAAAATATAACAGAATTGGGTAGACTTTAATAAAGTGAAAAAAATTAAATAGTTAGGGAACTACACAAGCTAGAACGATAGTTAGGTATACTAAGGTGAAAATGGTGGATACTTAATAGTACTAAAGTGTCATTTTCCCTTTACTTCATCATTCCCAAAATAAGTGTCTCACTTTCTTAAAGTAGTAATTTCAGTATACTACTTCTTGAGTTTCTCTTTCCCGCCTTGGGAATTGTATTCTTTTTCATTCAATCAAAATTTCTCTTTGCTGACCCAAAAAAGAAAACTTTCTTAAAGTAAATGTCCCAAAACAAGTGTTTTATTTCCATTTTAGTTGGCCAATGTTATCCCCCAATATATTAGTTATAACATGAACACTTGGTAAAGGGTGGAAAGTGAAGCAATAAAAA
This sequence comes from Geranium brycei, assembly GCA_036897365.1. NCBI lineage: Eukaryota > Viridiplantae > Streptophyta > Magnoliopsida > Geraniales > Geraniaceae > Geranium > Geranium brycei. Next base: position 26,729 of record JAYMTP010000122.1, read on the forward strand.
TTAAAATCTTATTCTGCGCAGATAGCCAAGACACTTAATTAGAGACCGGGGAAAGTGAAGCAATAAAAATTAAAATCTTATTCTGCGCAGATAGCCAAGACACTTAATTAGAGACCGGGGTATTTCTTTTGTCCGACTTAGTGGTGGCTTCAGCATAAATTCATAATGTCAAGATTACTTTTAGGGACTCGAGAAGCTTTTTATTAAATTTTTAAACATGGAAACACTGATCCTTTTGAGCCTACCTGGCAAAGATCATCCATTTTGTCAACCCAAGTTCTCCGTTGAAAGGTGACAATGACGCAGTCCTTGCACGCATAGAACAGCTTTGATAAATTACTGTCCGTTGATAGCACTGCCCCAGCCATCACAAATCCTAAACCAAACTGAAAATTTCAGAACGAAACATCAGGACAGTCGGCTTTAATTCCAATCATAAAAAAGTTATCAGGACAGTTAACTTCTTGCTGATAAAAAAAACTTCTTGAAAAGGACAGTGAGCACTTATTTTAGAACATCAATTTTAGGGAAGATTGACACTTGTTTTGGAACGAAGACGGTAATTATAAAGGATTAATTCTAAAATTGAAAGTTATCAACACATGCAAAAACTGTACGATCTGCTACTAATAGAATATGGAAGACGATTTTCCGCTTTACAATATGCCATATCAGCGCAAATCAGTTATTGCGGATTTCCATTTTTGTATTTTTTAATTTTTTTAATATGAATTAATATACTTATTTAATGAAAATATATATTATGCAATATAAAAAATATATTTAACATATAAAAATATTCCAAAGTTAAACTTAATACCTTTTAAGTAAAATATATATAACTGAATACCCAAATTAAACAACAACACTTGTAGCTCAATGGTAGAGCATTTGCATATCAAGAAAATGGTCCTTGACAATTTTGAATTACAAGTAAATGTAGAATCATGCAGCTTTATTACATTGATCATATATAACATAGAGAGTGATGGAAACCAGTCATATTTATAGATTAAATACTCACCAAAGAAACAAATAATTGCTGAAAAAGCTGAGAAGGTGAGATGTCCTCGAACATAAGTAGAATACTTTCCCTGTAGTATGGACAAGTTTTCATCTCACTACTACACTATGGAATGTAAATGTTTTAACCATTGAATTAGTTCTAACTTACACAGATAAATCCTCATCAAAGAGGGGTGCCTGTTTAACTGCTGGTATTGGTTTCGCTGTCTCCCACAGTTCAAGCCACAAATTACCTAATGTGTTGCCATTCGTCAGATATGTACTACAATTAAAGGATTACTATCAAGACATACCAAATAATGGAGGAAGGATTTCCAACACACAAAAAAATATTTGGGCTAAGGGATAGACCTTCTTTTTGCATTCGACTGCTTAGTTGACCTCTAGCAGATGAATCACCATACTCCAAGGATTCTTTTATCTCACTAGTTGACTCGGCTTCTGTCCAATCAGGGGGAGAGTACCACCTTACAAAATCTTCCAAAATACAACCAGGATTTGCAGCCTAAGACATGGAAAATAACAAAATTGTGTCCAGCTGATTATTAGGCATGGTTCTAAAATATTTACAACTATCCAGAAAGTCAATAGTTATCTTATTAAGAAACTCACCATGAAAGCCTGCATGTCAGAGAGGAGTTGAGAACAACCAGCACCCACACTGACCAAATATACAAAAATGATCATCAAATATTACTTAAAAGGAGAGATGCTACGTCCACTCAACAAAACAAATAATAATCTTATATTTGGATTCTTCTATAACTCGCTATTCAGCAAAAATGTAACATAACTAAAAAATATTAACACGTATCTCTTGCTTTGGATTCATACTATATGCCAGCAACAAGTTCGACTAATTTTAGCAGGAAGAGAAGACTAGAGGGTAAAAATCAATCCAAAATCCATTACCGGAAGTAACAAACATTAATGCTCAGCAAATGGTTTCAATGTTTCTTAAAATGAACATAATACTAAGAGATGTCATATAATTGATGATTCCACTAGTTAGCGTAGCTGCCTTAGATTGAAGCTACTACTGGTTTGACAAACCAAGCTTAAATCATACAATTCCTGGATAGTAGAATATGAAAGTGACAAATTTTGGTCACCAAAAATACATCTTTGTTTGTTTTCAAGGGGAAGAAGAAAGGTAGAAGAACAAGACCGCAGAAACAGTTTGGTAGCAAGGAAAGGGGTGAGTATTGTTTTCACCAATTTCAAGTTGCAAGGGAACAATCAGACATAAGATGCGCCCAGACGAATGTTAATTCATAATTTATTTTTGGAGAACTACACTGCTAGGATCAATTTAAAGAGCATTTGTCATAAAATTGAATATAGTCACAGGAAAGTAACCAGTTCGAATGGAATTTGTTCAGTATACTAACCTCCCAGTTCTAATAACAAATTCTTCTGTCTCTTTGATAAGATCTTCGGTGAGCAGAGGTTCTTCCTACACATATATGCATATAGATATGAACAAAGGGAGCAACCTCATAAAGGGTTTTTTAATCTGTTCTAGCGAAATTGTAACAAACCTGGGTGACAGGAGAGTATAAGGGTTCCCCAGTTTCCAACATTGTTAAATCAGTTTGACAATCAGCTCCGAGTCGGAGAACATGTTCCCCAGAGTTAATTCTAGCATAAGAAATATGGTTCACAGGACCTTCGCCTTCAGAACCTCCTAGTCCTTTGCAATTTGAATTGGATTCCCTTATTACAAATTCCAATTCTTTAGTTGCAGCAGCACGTCTCTTTTTGCGAGACACACAGCAGTTGATAACTTGCAACTGCTGATACAAAAGGCAGCAATTCAGATCTGGAATCACATTCAGAGGAATACCTGGTAGATGTTGCTCTTCAGACCAAAGTCTACTAAACTGCATGTATTAACAGGATCCAGAACATACTTTGTAAGAGCGGGAATATATAGATGACTTACCTAAATAAATTTCAATTAATCAAAATGATATAATATGGATGAAGCTACATAGTTTTATGAAAGGAAAACTCAGATCCAGAATTATTTCATGACAAGAGAAAATCATACTGAGAGCTTGTTTGGTAACACTACCTATTTTTGAAAATCACTTCTGATGAATTGAACTGAAAGCATAAACAAATATTTTTTGGTAAAAAGTAATTGAGACAGAATAAAAATGACTATTTCATTTGGTTAGGTGAAAGTTTTTTATTTGAAATTAGTAGAAAAGTGTAAAATAAACTATGGAAAAGTTAAAGAACAATGTGGGAAAGATCTCTCCCTCAACTTTTAAGCCAAAAGTTTCGGCTTTCTAGCAGGTACAGTCTTTGCATGGAAAGTGTCATGTTTTTGTTGCTACCAAACATACTTTTCCAACAAAATATGACATGACACCTACGTGACACATGGGATTTTGAATAGCTATGATGTTTCCAAACAAGCTCTAAGGTCTATATGAAGTAATAACATAACTTGCCCATATAAGACAACTGTAAACACTTTAAAGGCTAATTCAAAATCATAGTCCTCACTTCATGATCACAACAAGGAATAGGAACATGTATATTCAGATATAAATCGGGTGTAACTAGAAATATGATGTATTAGGAAGCAGGGTTTTCCCCAACTAGAAGAGTTGACTAGTTTCTGTTAAAAAGTAGTGAAGTTACTGACATATTTTTTATTATATGCCCACATAACCACCCTAAAGCGTGAGTGGGCATCTCATTTTAATATAAGCTCCTGTTAGAACCCCACAATTCTCTTCACTTCCTGTTTAAATTTTAACACATTATATACCATGGTGGGAGCGTTGTGCCCTAGACTGCCCTTTTATCGTATACTAGATTGGTGGGGGTAATGCACACACGTGTCTGGTGTATGCAGATGTAGTACAGAGTAAGTGAACCTTGGGTTTATGTTGTTTTCGGGTTTTTAGTCTCTTCGCATTTTGTTTTAAGTTTTTTCAAAGTAATAAAATCTTTTATTGCTGATAAAAAAAAGTGAACCTTCAATGTGATCATCAGTTACACAGTGAAAACTTACTTCAGCAATAACCTTGAACCAAAATGAAGCCATTTTGTGAAGGGTTTTGAAGCTTCCAATAACTTCAGATAGTTTAACAACAAAGCTTTCAGGAGGAGAACCATGAATATCTCTTGGCAAAGATGACATGGTGCCAGGTGCCGCTGAATCTGTGCCCACCTTCCTTCTGAGAAAATTTCCCTCTGCGAGAATCTTGCAGATATTACAACGAAAATGAAAGACCATCACAGAAAAAGTGTAAAATGAGAATATTAACCTACATCAACCAACTTCCACCTGGTGAAGTAATACATGCATCTACCTGAATTGAAAAGTGATTGGAGCAAAGATGCCTCTCTTTCATCATCACCATCTTCATCCTTTTCGCGAAGCACCAATGACTTCACAGCAGAAAGGCTCAATGCTGCCCTCTCCCTGACAGGAGAACAATCACCGCGTGACATGATCAGATCTTTAATTGACTTGTGCTTTTTACCTGACCTGTAAAGGAGTTGATAGCATTAAGTGCAACTTGTAATGATATAATCAAATAATTGAACCTCAAACATACTAGTAAAAAGATACTGTGAGTAAAATGTTCCAAAATAGTTCAGAACGTTTTCCTTCACTCCAATTTGGTCCTCAAGTTTTTTTTATTCCAACTTAGTCCCGGAACTCCGGCAAGAAAATCACGATTTATTTCATTCTGTCACAATGTCATTATTTTTTGCTGGCATGGCTTTCTAGTTAAATTGTTGCCGTGGCACTAATATGGATGGACTAAATCGAAACAGAATTTAAATTTTTTGGATTAAATTGAAATAGAATGGCAAAAGTTAACAGTTTCGTGACAGAATGGACAAATCGAGACAAAAATGCAAAATTGGAAGAAAAGTGAAAAGTCCTGGACTAATTTGGAATCATTTCCTAATTGTGATTTGGCAGCTCTACAGAAGTTTAAATGAAACAAGAGAATCAATGCAAAGAACAGCTAAGATGCCAATAGCATAAACTTACTCAACAGCTATAGCCAATTGTTTCAGGACATATGTTGGAGGAATTTTCTCAGCATCGCTAGAACTTAAACCATCCGGTGACAATCTTGCAGATTCAGCCTGAAAAATATATATAAAAATCTTTGATGATGAGAAAGGTCATTTGTTTGAGGAAGAAAAGTATACCAATAAAAACTTCAAATTTTCCCATCAGTACACTTCCGGTTTTACAATGTAGAATGAAAATAAAACTGCAGTTTGATTCTTTGATGAGAAAACCTTTGATAATGTGTTGGCTTTGTGTGTGTCAATCTTCTTTTTTTGACAGACGGAGACAGGTTGTTAAATAGGACATCTTTAAGCTGTTTTGTTAGCAAATTTTGCAGGTATATCATGGTCAAACAACTGTATATCCTAGGACTCAGTCCTCTCAAACTAAATAAACAAATCTTTATCGTTTCATCACCCTCTGCTCCGAATTGTGTGATTACAATTTTTTCAGAAAACCAGATATAATATGCCAAAATTATTTATCCCATTTATTTCATTGTACTTGGAAATGGAGAGTGAAGTTAAGTAATACTGTAAGATCCAATCCAATCAAACTAGGTTGGTATGTACAGAACAAACACATCATTTAATTACTAGTTGGGACCTCCATAATAGGGGAATTCAAGTAATCTAAAGTACTATTTGAATAATTTGTTGTTCTGAAATATGATCTATAGATAAGTGGTCCTGCAAAAGAACAAATCGGACCAGACTAAGTCTGCCTCATGGATAGTGAAGTTTACTAGCTCATTTAAAGGCTTAAAGCCCTAAATGTCTCCCTTTTTTCTTCTCTTTTTCCATTGCTGAAGAATCCTATGTCCAAATTGGCATTTCTATCCTTTTCTCATCTGTGAAAATGAAATGTGTGAAATGGAAAGTAGGTAACACAAATCCATTTCTCCTCCTCTTCCTATGATACCCTATTATCCCAAACCATTAGTTTGAGTTGCAGTTCGATTTAATTTATTTTTATTGAACCGAAATAAAGTAAATCATCAAGAGTAGTTTTTGAACATGAAAAGTTGAAATGCTGCACTATCCTTAATGAACTTTTATTCAAATGTGCAGTAGTAATGCATATGTTGTGCTCATCACATTAAATTAACTAGAGCAAAACTTTGAAGTTTCAAGGTTCTTGGCTACAGTACAGCCAACAACTACATTGTGTTAGTGGGTGTCATCTAATAAAAGAGAGAAGACATACAATAATTATGATATAGCAACTAGGTTAGCAAAACTTGAGATGCATCTAATTGTGGATTATGATAGTAACATCTTGGGTTGTATTTATATTTCACATTTAATTTCCTCATTTTGTGAAATTCCTGTCAACCTACACAGAAGGATTACAATAGGCAAGATCAACTTAACCCGGCCATGGTGGAACAGTCTGTGCTAGCTAATTTTAAAGTTCCCGAGCTACTAAATGCAAGATTCAGTCTTTGACGGAGCCAGTTTATGCAAAAACAACATATATTAAGCTTGTATCAATATCTAATCCCTGCCATGGCAACATAGAAATTGGAAATGGCCTTTTTATACACGTGGAGATTAGACCAACTAATAGCAATTTCAGAGGAACGCCGATAAAAGATATGAATATACAATGCAACTTAAAGCATGCTCAGTATCAGATATATGTTTTCTTATTCAATTAATATAGAACCAAACACAAAAACAGTCCATTACCTTAGCCTCAAGATCATTTGACATGTTAAGCATGTACAAATTGTCATCATAGACCGGAAAAGTCATCCTCTTATTTTCTCCTTTTGTGCATGTACCACTAGTGCATTCACCTTTATCAGTATCTTCTCAACAGCTTTTCTACCTATTCTTATGTTCCTAAACCTATCCTTCCACTCCTCCTTGGTCTTTGAAGATGCAGGGTTCCACCTCAAATCCTTATTCGACTCGTGATGTCTCTGCAGCATTCCATTAAACATTTTATATCTGTTTTGAATCTCAAGTATATCATCTCCAACTCACTATAATTGATACAGGACAACCCATTTGTAGACTAACAGGAAATTTTCAAGTATTGGCATTTCATAAGTCAATTGACTAATAAAAACATTTGATTAATTTTACAATGCAAATGGCAAATAATTATAATTAGAATTATGTGCTTGTTTTGTAATGAAATTTACAAATTGGAAATTTATTTGAACAAAATGATGCCGTCAAATGAAGCAGAAGCAATTAATTATACATTCTTCATCCTAAAAGGTAAATGTCAAATTCAAATTGAAACAACAAGAAGAAGAAATCCAAAAGGGAAGTATGATTGAACTAATTAACCTTTGCTTCGTTCTCTGTATGGCCCTTGGAAGAATCATGTTGAGCGCGATTTGGTAGGGAATTGGTTGACCGAATCTTGAGAGAAATCAGAATCCAAGTGAAAATAAGAGCAAACACGACGGAATAAAAATAGCAAGAGAGGGAAATGCAAAAACAGCGGCGGAGAGTGAAGATTGGATAGACGTGTAGCGCGGTCGGTCGGAGATGAAAGCGGTCCTCTCCTCGCTATGGAATGCGCCTCCATTTCCTAACAAATGTACGATGCCATTTTTGTGTTGTGGAGATACAGATCAACGAAGATGAGCACTGGAGGAGCGTGGAAAGAGAAACAATTACATGTTAATTTCAACTCTTTTTGGTTATACGGAGAAAATTTCATTCCAGTATACATAATAAGACAACACGATACCGATTAATGAATTAAATTAAGGGAGAGCAATTAAGTAAGTATACTTAACCTATCTTTTAGCCTCGGCAATAACTGACTTATATTTTGGGTAATTTCATTATGATCGCTACATTTAAGTTTTGAATTTTTTTTCTTAATACTCCAAGTTTAAAATGTTAACATTTAATTCGATTACGTGATGAAAACTGTTAAATATTTTTTAATAACCAAAATACTCTCGAAGTATAATTTCCAATTTTATGTAATTATTGATATAATTATGAAACAACTATTCTACCCTTAATTGAATAACCAATTTAACTAATAAATTGGGAGAAAATTTGAATTTTCAAATACACAAATAAAATAATTAAGAAACTGAAATTAGCTTGGTAAAATTACAAATTCACCATCGGTGTTATGTAGTGAATCTTTATTTGGATCATACCGGAACCAGAGAAGACGAAGTCGGAGAGAACGCCATCGCGTTTCTTCTACTTCTCGGTGCTTGCTTTCTAGTTCTCACCATGGTCGACGGCGAGCTCACTGAGTGCAACGGGTGTTGGCCAACCTCTGGAGAAATCCTTTTTTGTTTTGCCCAAAACCTTTAGCTTGAATCCATCTCCGACAAAACAATTTATCACTGACTCTAGGACAAGAACCTGGAAACTGAATCCATATACAACAAAAAAAATTGAATTGACACTCTAAAAATCCACCTCTGGACTTGAACTCACCGGTGGTAAGCTCTGTTGTTGGAGCACGGCGATCAACATGGTGGTGCGGGACGATAGAAGGGTCATTTCATGATTACCTTAATAGTCACATAAGATTGGAAATTACATAGCGATTTGAACTTTTTACATAGCACATCCGTTATATTTAACGGAATCTAACTTAAGTGTGACTAAAATATTATTGGGGTAACAAGAAAAAAAATTTAAAACTTGAGTGTAGTGATCCTAGAATGAGGTTTCGGCGGGTATAGTGACATGTAATTACCCCTTATATTTTTATCGCTGCGATAAACTCTCTCAAAATTTTAAAATATTTCAAAAATAAAAAATGGGAAAAGTACCCCTCGTCAAAGTCAAGACAAAATATATGAGTTTAACGTGAAATGTCAGTTGCGCCCCAAATCTCAAATTAAAATTTAATGGTAAAATTATCTTTTCAAAAACTAAATAATAAGTGATAGTGTAAATGACATTTTTGCCTTGAATTATATTTAATCTCAACTTATGGTACAAGGGTAGAGCTGTCAAAAATGGGTTTCTTCAACCTCTCACTTGCCAGATATGTCCTCTCCGCTTATCGTTAACATCGTAAAGCTCCAAGTTCTTGGGCATGGTAATGGCAGCACCGTGTACAAAGTTTGGCACAAGCGCACCTCTGTCATCTACTACGCCGTAAAAGTGGTCCACGGCGACACGACCCTCATGTCCGGCGACAAGTGTTCTGCGAGATGGAGATCATCTACCGCACACGTACGTGGTCCGCTGCCACGGGATCTTCGAAATGCATGTTGCTGTCTCAGTGAAGAAGACGTACACATTGTTTTTACTTTTTTGTAATAAATCATTAAATGATAAATTATAAATTAATTAACCAATTATTATAGATAATAATATTCATTAATTATATTTATTAATAAAAAATTAAAAGTTTATTATTATTGTATCCGATGCACCCGCCCCGATCGGAATGAAATCCACATATTTTTTGGTTCGGGTTTATTGAACGGATGCGGGTCGGCACATGCCCGATCCGATTTCGACCCGCACCCATACAAATTTAAAAAATAAAATATAATTTACATATTCTTATTATTTTTTAGCAAAAAACCTAATCTATTACCTAATTACTCACACTCTCAGGCTCAGGCTCTCTGGACTATCATGATCTCAAAGAAAAGAAATTTGATTAACTCTAATTTTAAAAGTCCTTAATACATCTATTCTTAACTTTCTACTTCAGCGGACATTTCAAAATCCTTAATCATCAAATTCCTAGTAATTTTCTTTTTCATTTCTTTCGTATCATTTTTATGGCCGATTCTTTTATCTTGGCTAAGATAATGTTGGTAAAAAATGAAAAATATTTCTTGGTACTGTTATGGACGGGAACTTATGGAAATAGGCAGCTGTAGAGTGCTTCTCGCCAGAAAATTTGTTGATTAAATTAATATTGGAATTTTCGGGTCGGGTTTAGGATAAAACCCGTACCCGATAAGTTTTGCGGGTTGGTCACCTGCTCACGATGAGCGAGTTTTTTGCGGGTCGGGCACCCGTTCGAAGCCAACAGGTTCGGGTGCGGGTTTAACGAAACCCGACCCGTTGCCATTCCTATGGTAGTCATGTCAAACTATTCTGATATGGTGTATATATGGATTTGACCCTTGCTATGCATATAAATACTGCATGCAAAAACTCCATCCATGATATCACTTTTGATACGACATTAATATACGAGTCTCGTATACACATTTTATGCGCAAACATCCAAAGATGAGAATGGTTTCGTAGTTGGCCTCGCGACTGTTGTATAGTGTGTAACCAACTTACGGTTTTATTATGTTGTTTCTTACTACCAAGTTGAAACTCCACATGAACTATACTATTGTGAGGACATTTTCTTTACTCATCCCGAATGTGATGTTTTCACTTTCGAAACGCGAGGTAGTACCATTAACCTCATCGGGAAGTCCTTAAACTATATGCTAATATCCACATATCACGAATATTATATATGCTCCTCAAGAAAGCGTTAGAATTGAGTGAGAAGTCATTCCTTATTGAGTTCTATGAATGTTTAAATGTATTGGCGTCAATTGCACAATCATACCATTGAATGAAAGTACTTGCAAAATTCCTTATTTTGTAAGAGGCTTGATCTCAACTATGTTACAACAAATGTTTCATTAATTCAAAATTTGGAAACAACTATAGTAGTTAACAAAACATGTTTCACTGTAGCCAAAATTATTGACACAAGTTTTATATATGATGAATCCAATATCCTATTTGATAAAAAAAGTATTATAGTGATTGAAATCAGTGAAAGATGTATAATTGTTGCATCTACATGCATCAAACTTGAATAAAATCGAAGTTAATAGGAGAAAATACTCAAATATTCAACTTTTTCATTATGTGCCACATGCACAATTTATGTTTTGAGTTGTCATAACTTGGGCAATCACATTTTTTCATAGCAACATCTTGTTCGGTTATAACTCACAAAGGTTGCTTCATACTCGTTGGTTTCAGAAGATATCTGAATAACCACACAAAAAAGGGATGTCTTTTTTCATCGACAATAAAATTAAATTGACAAGAAAACAAAGAAATACAAACAATGCCGAAGGGGAGAAGAGAAATTACAAAGAGTAGCAAAGAAAAACCAAAAACTAAATCGGTAAAGTGAACCAGTTCAATTGAAAAAGACCACAATTAAATCGATTCAATTGGACATATTCTAGTTCAGTTCTGTCTAGTCATAGGACCAGACCGGGATGTCTTCCTTTTATAGTTTCATATGTCGAGTCAAAGGAAACACATTCTCCGCAATGCTCGTAGTTTCTTCTAGATACCTCATCAACCCAAAATAGACGAGTAAGTCATCAGTCATACTCATCGTGTTCATATTCGTAGAAGAAATCTGTCACTTGCTTCTCTTTTTCAAATAATTCCATTTGTACGTTCCCCCACCTTTATAAACTTCTAGGTCAAGCAAGAAATTGCGAAAATGAATAATCCTTGCTCCGACATCAGCTGACTCACCTATGAAGGTACTACATACATTGTGTTTCATTGTAAGCCCTACACCGCCTTTCTAACCATTAATTATAAACTGTTGGTGCATCTCACTCTAGTTCTTGTTGGATCATAGGTTTTGGTAATCAGCAATGGTGAATAATAGATAATTGGAAAGTTCAATGAACTTTGAGATTGTGTAACAATGTACGCCCACGAGTTTTGGAAAAATCATAACTTCGCACCTCGTTCTTGTTGTAGCGTGTCTGCATTTGATATGATGTTCTTCGCCACCGTTTTGGTTGTCAGAATTCATCAATAGTTGACCTTGTTTAGCATACAAAACATATTTTAGTGATATCCCATCTTTCGTTATTTTCTGTGTTCCGAGACGGGAAATAAACCCACACGCCCCAAAATATGTTATGTAAGTTATTCCTAAAAGTAGGTCGAGGAAACACACATTCCCGTGGTTGGGATGAGTCCGGGTGGACATCACATTTTTATATTCCAGTTACATCTCATCCCCATTCTTGAATGCTTACGATGAACAATTACTTGTAATAATGAAACATGTTAAACGTTCATATTTTTTATGAAACGATGATATCACAATTCCATAAAGTGTGAAATCAAATACTGAAGCTCTATAACAAGTAGAGATATAACACAAATATTGTTAAAACGTCGTATGTAAATGTCCATGAAATCGAATCAATATCAGTTATATTTTAGGGTTTCATAAGCCATAGTTATTTTAGGGTTTCAAAAGTAACAATTTCAAGCAACATATCAATACATTTGCCGGTATAAAAATATTCGTAGCATGGATTCATTTTGATGTTACACGGTCACATTTTTTAAATAATTATTGTAATATAGAAAGTACACAAACCGGTGTCGTAGTCCATACTTGCATAATTACTACAATTTCTTGTGTCATACTTAGCAAGATCAATCAATAATCTAATATTATTTTACAAAAATCAAATGCATATCATAAGAGCAAACAACAAAATAGTAGTGTTGAATCAAAAAATATCGTAGTTGAAAATGAAATACGTAGACTTGTGATCGTTATTCATTGGATTTCAGTATTCAATTGTCGATTCGAATTTATGAGTTTTGGTGCGCCAATAAAAAAAACATTATATAGGTTACAATGTTGGTAATGCTACCAGGCGGGATAGTGACTAATGGTGTAATTTAGTAATAAAAATGACTATTTATCACATTCACAGTTATGAATCATTACCATCCTAGATAATAATGATGTTTAGGTTTTCATCTAGACAAGAGTTTTTACTGAAGTGCACCCTATCGAGTTGAATGATCTGACCTGTGTAATAGTGTAAATTTAGAGCATAGAAGAAAGCCCATGAACTTGTTCGGGTTCAGGCCCATAAACAATCAAATCCATATCACAATACGACACCGTACAACTTCCCCGCCCAATATATCGACGCTGATTCCCTCCCTCAGTTCTCTGACGGTAGTAACCAAAAACCCAGCGAGATTGTTCTCTCTAAGCCTGGAGAAGACGAAATGGAGGAGGAGGTCGACGAAAGTGAAGGTGTTTCTCAGGTGATCTCACTTCATTTTCCTCTTATTCTGTTTGGTTTCCGAGAAAATTGAAGAAATCACACGAATATCTCAACTTTTGTTTTCGTTGCTTCACAAATACGGGTAGCTGAGGTTAATTTGAACCGAATCTGTTCAGATCGTAATCAATTGAAAAATTTCACGCTCAATTTTGATTTGCAGGTACTGTTGAGTTCAATTTTGGTATTGATGTTTCTGCTATTAATTCATTTAATTTAGTGACAATACCCAATAGCCTTAAACTTGATTTGATTGAAATTTATTTTCACTTTCATATAAATTAGATTCTGCTATGAATTAGTTCAGCATGGTTTAGGTATCATAATGTTGGTGACATTTAGTAACTGGATCTGTTGAATAATATTATAAGCACCTTTCTTTGAAAAGCTATATCAGAACTGTTGGAGTGGTAAGAAGCACACTCTATCATATTTTGTTTAATCTGGATCAACATTCACGTAGTTAATTCCATTTCAGACACACTCTGGAGCTTTAACATTTTCTACGAATGTCTTTAAAGAGAATTTTAGCCAAATATTTATAGGTGAATAACTGTGTTGGAAGTGCTGTGTTATGGCATGTAAAGCTGACTTGAGATGCTACTAAATGCTCAAATCTCTGAGAAAGTTATAGGTGTCCTCAACTCTGTGGCTGTTTTAGGTGTTTTCCACGTACGTGGGTCCTTATCGTATGCAAGCCTAAATTGAAATAACTTCATATTTAAGGCTTGCTGTTTTATTTGCGCAGCTTTCAGGGTTTAACTTGTTTTTTTATGAAGACTATAACCTCCATTTAATCTGAAATTTTAGCAATTTGCATTTGGCCGGACTCTAAAATTAGTTTTATGATATTCAAGACTCATCATATAACTATGAGGAACGTTTATTAAATAGTTATTGCCAAGTCACATGACAATATAATGATGTGTACCACTTTTTCCATAAGGCGTGTTGATAGGTATGTAGTTGCTAGATACTTAAATTTAGTTAATCCTCCGTCCATTCACAAATAAGTGTTCTCCTTTCCTAAAATGGTTGTTCCAAAATAAGTTTATACTTCCCTTTTGAGGAATTGAGTTATGCATGGATTATCAATAATGTCCTTTTATGAGTTAGTACGTATTTTAGGTAGGGTAGCACGCGGGGCATGATGGGAAGTAGACTTATTTTGGAATGGAGGGAGTAATTCTATTGGTACTCGTACGAAGAAACTCAGGTTTCTAAACTGAATGTACAGTTTCTGCATGTGTTCTTTAGCCTGATCAATTTGTTTGCATCTAAAATGCAGGTCTATATGGCATGCATTCTTCTTGGTCAGCGGTGAGCTTCTTTCTTTCCAGTAACCTGTTCATTTTTATCAGATCATGCTAGTTTTAAAATAAAATTAGTAAGCAGGAAAAGCGATGTATTTTCTTCTATAGCTCACTTGCCACTTAAGCAATACCCTGCATAAGATTCTTGTTCCGTGTATAAATCTTTTATTCACTCTTGGTCACATCTTAAACTTGCTAAACACATCAGGGTCATGGTTAAACAAAATCTGGGTTTCCACTGTCACTGACCAATTGAATCTGATTTTGTTGGAATGCTAGTGCTATATCCAAATTGAATACTAATGCTGAACATTCAGACTTTTTTTTGTTTTATTTTTCAGATGAAACACTTAAATTTAGCAGACAGGGATAATTTAGATATTTCGCAAAATTTTGTTAAGTTGTCTCGAGTAAACAACTATGAATTGGGGAATTTTACTAAAATTTGGTTAAGCCTGATCAAATGTAGCAAATCTAGTTGCACATTAAGATAAAACTGCTCTGAAGACCTGATGCTTGTGAAGCTAATATATACTTATGACATATCCAGTATCTAATTTGCTTCAACTTGTCATCCATAACCTTGATTCTCTAGCACTGGATTTTTTTTTTGAATTCAAGACTGAAATGGTAATGTTATCACTTTCTTTTCTTCTTTTGAACTCAGAAATTGATTGGTTCATAATATATTGTTTTCTTTGGGATGTATATGGCATCTTTTTAGAGGTTAATTGGTTACTTCTCTATTAGCATCTCTGACTGAAACAATGTTCTGAGTTTTGATCCCCTTTTCTTTTCGGGAATTGATTGTTTTTCCAACCCTTCATTCCAGAGTAGGAGTTTCATATTATGATTCCAGTGTTCGCCAACTTCATGTGCTGGAAGTTTGGGAAGATGGTAGCAAGGGTTTTCCTTTGATTGACCTGGGTATGAGTTTTATATAGGAATCTATATATTTACCAGTTTGATATTTTATTTCTTGGTAATTGGGATTTTCAACTTCTAATTTATTTTTATGTTTATTCTTCACATGCCAATTTATGTTTCTACCTATTATAGTTTACTTTTAGTTTTTTGAATCTTGTATGTTACTCTTGACTAAAATTGGTTCAGTAAAATATCAAGCCAGTCCCCTGGTCATATACACCAGCACGAAGAGTGAAGAGTCCTTTGTGTCTGCTTTACAGCGAAGTGGTATGCTGCTCATTCTTGCTTCATTTATAAAGTTATAAACTATCAGCTTCTAGGCCTATGCACTCTATAAAATGATGCAGATGAAACAAATGACGCTCCAACGGTCAAGCTCGTGAAGAGCTCAATATTTGGCTACGAGCAAGCATGGCACAGGTAGAAATAACCCGGGGAATGTTGATTGACAATTCTGTTTATTGCATTTCAGAGCCATTGTTTGTTGTATCTAAGAGGTGATAAAATTCTGGAATTAGTATCCTGGTTAATTATTGTTGGAACATTTAGGTGTTAATCTTTGACAAGATGCGATTGCTTTAAAATAAAGTGTAGTATTCACGTGTATGGGTTCAGAAAAAGAAACTCAAGTGAGGGACTTCTTATTTAAGTTAACCGAAGAACACTTTGCAGTAGATTACTTGACTGGGGATACACAATTTCTTTTTTCCTTTTATAGTGTAAGAAGACCATATTAAACGATTATATAATCATTGACATATTTTGTTGGCCTTCCAAATTCTACAGAAACTATTTTTCAGAAAAACTACCAACCCCTCCAAATACATTTACCTTACTCTTTTTTCTGATTATATTGTTTTCTGTTTTCATGAGATGGTTTACAAATCTATGTTGTACTTATCTATTTTAATGATTTGATGATTGATCTCATTTTCTCTTGATTTTTTCTTACTTGATTCCCTTTATTGATTGGATATTACAGATTGGTTTACCTTCGAGTTACAGGGATGGATGATGGGTTAAACATCAAGGAGAGACTTTCCTTTGTAAGTTCAAAACTTCAAATTATTTAGTATCAAATCCATGCCACAAAAATCCATGTGGTCTTAAGATGATTCATCCATGCCTCTTAAGTCATGAAAAGCTAATATCTGTCTTTTTCATCATAATTCTTTTTTTTGTGACTCAACTGTAACTTTACATCAACAGAACAACAACTAGGCAAAGTTTGCCTAGTCACTGCAGAATCTTGAACATTTTCATGTAAAACAGTATATAGTGTTGGCATCAGATGTTACTCATTGAAGTATCCCATATTGAATGTATGTCAAGTTTTTGACCTTTTCATAGACCAGTTAGACTTCCCACATGATTGCTTGAGCTTTTGAGTTGGAACTTTATCGTGGCATTGTACCTGGCTTGGTTTTGTGCCATGAAGCAAAATTAGTCTTTTGAAAAATGTATTGCATGAAACTCCTTGCCCCCTTTTATTTTCCTGGAAGAATCTAGTATGAGGTTCATTTCTCTTCTACTAATAGCATGTCGCTTTATTTTTTCCGTCTACTTCACTGCTTGTTTTGTTATGGCATAGTGTTTTGCCCATCCTGTCCTTCACGTCTGAATTCAGGTCTGTAGTTTTCACCCCCTAGAGTTGACACCAACAAATTAAGCATGCATGTTCCTTTCTCTATTTCTCTTGTTTCATTGCGTTATATCATCAACCTAAAATCAAGCTTTGCAAAACAACCAGTCCATTTAGGCAATGTCTAGAGTTATTCATCTTGATAAACACATTAAACTCTTTTATGGCCTGCAGCTGAGTTCTATGATGGACATGAGAAGCGAAGTTCAAGTTCGCGCAAGCGGGGGACTTCTTGCCATATTAGAGAATGAAAGGGTAGTGGATACTCTTGAACAAGAGTCTGGAAATGCATCAATTACCATTGATTCGGTTGTGGAAATTTCACTGTATCCTTTTCTTCATTGTTCTTAATGCTCCATTATTCTTTAATTTGTTTTCATTTATTCCAATCTTATTTTTTGTTCTTTTCAAATGATGATATATATGCAAGGCAATGAAAATTATAGTGGACAAATGTATTGCTTGACAAAAAATAAAACAGAAACAACTTTCTCAAGCTGGATGCAGCAGCACATGAGGCATTGCAGATTTTCCAAATAGATAAACATCCAAGCCATATGGGTATTGGTAGAGCAAAAGAAGGGTACATGTTATCTGTATTCTGAAATTTTCACATGTTAAAAGAGCTTAAGTAACAATGCGGCGTTCTGACCTTGCAGGTTCTCAGTTTTTGGCATGATGAATAAGGTTGGTAAAAGGCTACTCACCCACCACATTATGATAAATTCCTAAAACCTTCTTGGTTACTGGTTCTAATATAAATCATCTTTCCTTAATTCAGTGTGTTACACCAATGGGTAGACGTCTCCTAAGGTACTTATCGATAAATAGATCTATAATTTCTCTTTTGAAGTAATCTTGAACCAAGCACTTGAAAAGATTATTCTCTTTTTTGCTCAGGAGCTGGTTCTTGAGGCCTATACTCGACCTTGATAATTTGAACAAGCGTCTCAATAGTGTATCCTCTGACTTTTCATGTGTCTGTTTGTACAAGGATTTGTATCATTTATCTGCGGAGGAGCACAATTATCTCCCTAGCATAACATAAGGCCGTTTCTTTAACTGGATTAAGATATCCTTCTTTCTATGTTCTGAAGAACTGATGCTTTCTTTAAGGGAAACTTTGAAGTCGGTAAAGGACATTCCTCACATACTTAAGGTATTGTTCGGATCCGGTGCTTGTCTCTTCTTTCTGATACTTTGAGCCACGTCTTTGTGCTTGGCTTTGCTTGATTCGTTTTGTTGACTCTCTGGTTCTTGTAATCTTCCTCTAGGGTGCTCGGTGCCTTCTTGGAACTGGCTCCTTTTTCAATAACATTTGTTTGTTTTGCCGATAACAAAACTCTGCACTGTGACTGCATAATTCATTTCCAGAATTTGGATGTTATTGCAGTTGCTTTAGTGTCATTTAAATTTCATAGTTTAAACCAACAATGATATTGTTTTACAGACACAATATCCTTACATCATATCTAATTGTAGTTTCTAATCAAAAAAATCATATCTAATTGTAGTTTAGACTACGAACCTGTCACCCAAACAAATCTTGAGTGACTACCTAGCTCTCTTTTTACTGCACAGGCTTGTGTGAATTGTATGCTTGCCACATGATTTAAGATTTTGCAGCTTACAGACATTGTTGGTTTCATTAATGCTTCGTACTGAAGATAACTCTGACAATCCTTCACTTGGAAATGTTTGCTTGTTTTGCATTATCTCTTTTACACTTGAATTAATTTTAGGTATCTTTTATATTGGGGTTTCGAAAATGATGTGCATATCAGGATTGTAAAGTTAGGGAATGTCAAATCCTGAGAAGTGAAAAATGTTATTTGTCTACTTAATGCAGAGTCTAAAAACATTAGGACTTTCCCCCACTTTTAAGTACAGTGTTTTTTGCCATATGTTTTTTTTTTCAAAACAAAATTATTTTGTGTGGGTCAAAAGTTATATATATGCTTCATTGTACATGGATATATAATTTCAATAATAATAATAACATCAATGAATTAAAAGAAAATTTTAGTTAGTGGAAAAGTTTCAATTTAAATATATTAATGTGAAACTGAATCCTTTTGCCCACTAGGGTTGGCCTCGTTGTCAAGTGGACATCTTATCTCGTAAGAGGTCAGAGGTTGGGCTTATG